>JAOTOM010003728.1:0-25000 GCA_034440615.1 Ashinkailepas kermadecensis
TCCAGTTTGCTGTCTGACTTTCTCCTCGTGCTTGTGCACTGGCGCTGCCCAGATAAGTCACGTTCAAAGCTGTTCGGTGTTGCCGATTGCGTGATACGTTTCCCTACACGTTTTCTCAATTTCTGTATTCCACGGATGGTCAAGATCGCTTAATGTATGAGCATCATTCTGATAAACATGGAAAATGTATCCTGATGCTCACAATTGACAAAACAACGTCACAAAGCTATCGATATTTTATGTGGTATCGGTTTGTCATTTGTGACCACAAAACTAATTTTCCCCATATTCATCTGCATTACGTTCAATCATTTTTGTATTCATTTGGTCTCCGTCTTTTATGCAGAAGCATTCAGCAATACATGCAATGTGAATCATATTCGTGGCATGCCAACTGACATGCCGCTGTAGCTGTCGACACTGACACGGCGCACTAATCTTCCCGTCCAACACTAGTCTTGTAAGCAGATGGTCTCATTTATTTCTGAACAACTGCGCCACGTTGCTTGACTTGGGTGAAGCCGCGACGAAACACTATCGAGTCTGGAAAGTGCGTGAAACGTTTGATATCATGTTTTCAGTGGTATATCGGGATATCGGTGTTTAATGGAGCGGTAGCTCACGTCGGACGTTGAGTGCCTGGACATGTGCAGGGCGTACCAGGTTTCAGGAAAAAAAAGACAGAAAATGGAACTGCGGAACATGCCAGATGACACTGGTCCACTGCGAAAAAAAATTTCCTCGGCATTAATATTTTGGCCCATATCGTCAGAAAATCCTCGCTGTTTTTGTCATGCTTTGGTACAGCACTTTAACACTTTAGTGTAATGCACACAACACAACAACGCCTACAAGGCACACACACACACACAAAGCACCGCCGACCGTGGCTAGCCCAGCACCCATGTCGTCGCATTATGCTCAGGGGTGGAACGGTGTCGAACAACGCTGCCGCTGCTCGGCGACGTTCTGCCAGCCTTACTCCCCCGCACCAAAAAGGCTTCTCGGAAGACTCCGTAAAGTATGGACTTTACGGAACCCATACAAACCCATAGAACTTCGAACAAATTTGCAAGAGACAGTATCCCACGGATAGTCGTGAGACCAATAGTGGTGGGCCTAAAATGTTCCTGGTGAAGAATGTGCATGCATCTATAATGAAAGCCACGACGGCTGCCTACGCTTTACAGTTGAACAATAAATGCATAAATCGTATTTTCTAATTGTATGGACTTCTAATTGCATACTTTTATGACAAATGCTTTGTAGACATCTTGCATTATCCTTATCGCCAGTTTCAAAGCCGAAATTTTATCGCACAGCCTTTCAGACTGGGTATTAACGCCTCGTGAGGTACCCAAGCCCACTTAGCAAGCCGACTGCTATCACTGACTGAACCATCTGAGCTATTGCGATAGTTTGAGCATACATTCATCAATACTAAGCTCATCTAGCCAACCCTGATGGAAAGCAAACTTGTGGATGCTCAGAAAAATGTTCGGAATGCTCTCAAGAAGTTGGTAGTGCTCAAAAGATAACTGCGGACGCTTGCGCACCCTTAACTAGATGTGGAGTTCCGCTACTGGCCATACTGGTGGCATATGTGAGAAGAGGTGTGGATGGTATCAGAACGCGAAGTACCAATTCTGATGGTATTACCTGCCTGTGACCTACCTACCTGCCTGTGCCTGTGCCTGTGCTGTGCTGTGACCTACCTGCCTGTGACCTACCTACCTGCCTGTGCCTGTGCTGTGCTGTGACCTACCTGCCTACCTGCCTGTGCCTGTGCTGTGCTGTGACCTACCTGTCTGTGCCGTTTTTACCTGTGACCTGCCTGGTCGTAGCTCAGGACCTAGCATTTGTGGTCAGCTCAGGACTGGTAATTTGTGGCCGCACAATCGGCATTTAAAAAATGAACGGAATGAGCTCTATAGATCTTCCACCACGGCAGATTATCGTTACGCCTCTCCATTGTTAGGCTTCAAAAATACCTCAGAGGCCTGGCGAGGGCACAGAGGGATGAGATGTCGCTTTCTTAAAGCTTACTCGTATGAAACCACATTGATGCCACTTTTGCCTCCAGGAATCGTGAATGTAGGTCAGTTGCGTGCCTTTACCACCACTGAAGGTCACTCGGTGTTCAATCTCATGGCGGGATTTGTTGTGCCTTGCAGTATTTGCCCCATTATAGAGTAACAGTATTATAAATGTGGTATTCAGCATATTTATCAGGTTTCATTATCCGTGTTCATTATGCAGTGATGTTTTGCCGGTTTCAGTGATGAGTGTGTGGTTGTTTTCATATTCTATCTTGCTACTGTGCTGGATACAATGAGTATTATTTTGCACACGTCATGATGGATGTGCAATATCTGCCTTTGCACGGGTCTTAAAATACTAGTGGCGAATAATCCTCTTGTGGACTTCATTGATGAGACTGTATTTTCCACTTACGCTTAGATGCAAAATGTAGTCATATCGTCCTCAGTAGTCCCAAGCAGTCGGTGAGTTCTCAAGTACCAATCCATAACCGCCACCAGTCAATTTTTCACTCATACAGGGGTTGGCAAAAGCCAGGTGAAGCTGGCTTTTCAACGAACATGGTTGCAGCTGGTTAATACTGGCTTAAGCTAGCGAAACAAAATATAAGTTCGGAACTCATTTTTTCCAACAGCAGAACAGGCGAATAAATTTTGCTATACAATATTTTGAAATATTATAACGCCACGTTGTAACACCAGCGACAAGAAATGGAGGTACAGAAAGTTTTTCCACCATTCCAGGTGGTTCTAGTTGACGACGTTTTGTACTGGTGATTCTAACTCCAATCCATATGTTCCAAAATTGGGATGGTACTCGGCAATTCGCGGTGGTGTTCAAACACCCCTGGCTACACTTCAACTCGACTCTTGACAAAATTCCAACTGATCCGCAAATCAAGGCAGTATATTCTTCCTCTGGTAAGATAGGGTAAGAGTTAATCAGGTTCTCGGATATCAAGATGTTGTACTTACTGTGGCATGTTATAATGTGCACCGTATGCCAGTGACCAGGCCTTGTCAATACAGGCGAAATATTTCGATATTACCACACTTTTTTATTTTCATATCCGAGAAGCTTACTAACTCATATATTATAGTCAAGGTCTCCTAGCGTATCCACTGTGCTATGTCTAATGAACATATACACCATGGCAGTAGTTGACTGGGCACATCGAGAACAACCATCCAAACAGTTTTTTTTCGCAATGTGAAAGAGCACCACACATTTGAAGAAACATATATATATATATATATATATATATATATATATATATGTATATATAGATACATGTACATATATATATATATATATATATATATATATATATATATATATATATATATATGTATATATATATGTATATATATATATATATATATATATATCTATATCTATATCTATATATATATATTGCATAAACTCCTCGTTTTAGACGGCTTTGTCGGCTAAGCCGATGACACTACCTTTAAGCCCATCTCTTTAAGCCATATAATTAACTGGTTAAGGCATGGCGCCAACAACGTCCCAGCGCTGATGCGCAACGTGGTGCAGTCGAAACGTCTATAAACGTGTATATCCTGAAGTTGATTTTTTGCAAACCGCATTTGCACGGTCCATTTTGGAATACCGGACATCTGGTCATCCGGCAATCGCATCTGTATCATGGGAAACATTCTAACTCCGTTGAGTCCTTGTTGCCAAATATTGCATTGTTTGACTCTCTGATGCAAAATATTGTTTTATCTTCTTGGTGTCCACGTCAGGTTGCTGCGTGGTAGCCGGGACAGCATTTCCGGGCCGTAGCCGCAGGTAAGTGTGTGCAATTGATCCCGAGTATTTGTGAGGTGTGCTCGTGGACGAGCTACTCTCAGAGACAGCCATATGGCGCAGAAGGGCCCGTGAGGTGGAAGCGGGTCCCGGCGTGACGTCATCATGCCGTGGACACCCGGTCGGAAATGCACGCGATGCGGGCGCCCTTCTCGAGCCAACGAAAGTCGACACGAGAGGAGCGCCAACGAAAGTCGGCCGACTTCGTGCGCTCACGAGCCGACGAAGTCGGCAGGTGAGTCTGTGCGAATCGCATACATGCATGTGTGGACGACAGCGACGGCCACAGGCGCACTGCGCCCAAGACCACAACGGATGCACTTCGTTTTTGTCGCCGGCGACATTCCACAGCGGCGCCCGGGAGCCGTCGCCAGCGTCGCTGCCGACGCGACGTGCCAAGCGGCTGCCGCCGGTTCACACGCGCGCGACACGAACAAAGCCGAGCGCCGGCCGCACGACGTGGGCTCGGTGCAGTGCGGCACGCCATGCTGCCTGCCGGCCTGCCGGCCTGCCTCCTCGGCGGCGGCGACGGCGGCGCCCGGAAACGTCCACGTCTGCAGCGCACCGAGCTCGTCGCCGTGGAATCCTGCCAGTGCCTTCGCCGGCCGGGTGAAAGTCGAATCCGATTTTACTGTCCGGTTGAGACGGACGCGGCCGTAGCCTTATTGCGGCGCGGCGGCGGAGAACGGTGTATCAGTCGTTCTCATCGGATTTGACAGCGGCCGAGGTGGGCTTATCGGGGCCGCACTGCGGCCACACGATGGAGGCGAATATTCGCGGTTTTAGGTCCGTTCTCTCCATGCGACGTCTGTGGGCGTAATGGTGAACTTTGGAAATGCTGAATGAATCTACATCTGAGTGATTTATCCACCAAAGGTGAAGCTACGTGGACTCTGGCCCACGTAGGCATAACGATACAGAAAGCCCGTAATGGGGCAAGGGGTGCATGTGAATGTGAACACCTTAGAGCACAAAGTGCAGATACACGATGGGAGGACACATCAATTGAATGCTACAGAAAGAAAGTGCATCGGTGTGGCCAGGTTTAGACGACGAAGGCAGAGCAGGCTTGTCCATATCCGCGCGCACGTCGCATGTCTCATTCATGCTGACGCCATTGGCTTGGGTCGGTGCCAATCGATATTACGCCATGCGACCCGTAACGCGTGCTTCTACAGCATGCGTCATCCACTGTGACGCCGCGGCCGCCGAGTGTCGTCACACCGATGTGACGTACAGCGTTCTGTTGGCACGTTCTGTACCGGACGGCCCTGCCGCCCATCCAGCGTGCTGGCTCTGCCTCTGTACCGGACGGCCCTCCCGCCCAGCGTGCTGGTTCCGCCTCTGTACCGAACGGCCCTCCCGCCCAGCGTGCTGGCTCCGCCTCTGCACGGCTGCCCAGCTGTTTCACCTGCCGCTGGCATTGCCGCCAGGTCGTTGAACTGTCCGTCGGCGGGCCGGCCGGTCGACTCCCGTTTCACCCCCCCCACTCCCCCGTCGTCGCATGCGCGTCGTCCACATGACCCCTCCCCCCGGCGTGTGGAGGTAGGTGTCGGGCCGCATCTGTGAGCTGCCGCGCCGATGCCGATGCGTGGTCATGATCACACACATGGTGCACACCGAAGGCTATCCGGTGCGTCGGGGGGGGGGGCACGTGAAGCACTCGCTCCTGGCCAGGTGGTGTGCTGTGGTCGCCTGGTCCGCGCCGCGTCCCGTGAGCGGGATCAACTGGCTGCCGACAACAGTCACCTGGCGGCGGGCAAAGTGGCGACCTTCATCTGACCGTCACCCACTTTGGGGTCGGCAGTTGCCGGCCATACTCGGTGGATTCCCAGTTTTACCGCGTCCATGGCCTCCAACAGGATCTGTCTGCCATCCCACGCCGGCCTGCACGCCAAAAGTAGGACAATGGGGAAGTGCTGGATCCAAGATTTTCACCGCAACATTAGGAGCACTTAATCGGCTGCTGTAAACACCCCTACATACTAATGGTGCTGACGATGTACTAGTTATTGGCAATAATGGCACGCGGCATTGTTAAGAGGTCTAAATGCGGGGTGTCATAAATGTACACTTTAGAGAATGGATGGGTGGAAAAGCGAGCTGATCGGAATGATGAGCACTTGTGCTGTCGACTGGGGTTAGTATTTTTATCCAAGGAAAGTGCAAAAGGACAGCGGAGAACAATCAGCCCACCAGACGGACAGAAATAGCACTGACCCGACCTGATGTAGGCCAGATACATACCTCACACCTACCTAACCAGACCAGACGTGACGTAGGACGGGCACATACCTCACACCTACCTAACCAGACCAGACCTGACGTAGGACTGGCACATACCTCTCACCTATCTAACCAGACCAGACCTGACGTAGGACGGACACATACCTCACACCTACCTAACCAGACCAGACGTGACGTAGGACGGACACATACCTCACACCTACCTAACCAGACCAGACCTGACGTAGGCCAGACACATACCTCACACCTACCTAACCAGACCAGACCTGACGTAGGCCAGACACATACCTCACACCTACCTAACCAGACCAGACCTGACGTAGGCCAGACACATACCTCACACCTACCTAACCAGACCAGACCTGACCTGACGTAGGCCAGACACATACCTTACACCTACCTAACCAGACCAGACCTGACGTAGGACGGACACATACCTCACACCTACCTAACCAGACCAGACCTGACGTAGGCCAGACACATACCTCACACCTACCTAACCAGGCAGGCACTGACGTAGGCCAGACACATACGCCACACCTCTAACCAGACCAGACCTGACGTAGACCAGACACATACCTCACACCTACTTCGACAGACAGGCACTGGCGTATTTTCACCATACGCTGATCAATGGGAGGGCAGTGGGCTTTGACCTCGCACCTATTTTATCGCGTACCTTTATTATCGCTTAACTCACACCTACTTCACCACAGTCACTCCCGTATTTTCATCATACGCTAGTGACTGGAAGAGAGAGTTTTTTTTAACGTCCTCCATTTCCCAGTAGCTCCGGAACTAATATACGAATTTAATTAAAATCAAGTGCAATGGATAGCCCATCAAAATCGATTGAATCAGTTTTATGATGTTTAGGGAAGACACGAAGGACGTCACTGATCAGGTGAAATAAAACGTAATATTTTTGTTTGTGCTATACCTCTAGCTATAGACAGTGTATCCAAAACAGTTCGTATCCGTACACATTCATATAAAATAGGCGAGAACTGTCTTTCGCACATGTCGCATGCATTTGGTCAAATCATGTTGCGGTCAGGTGAGGTTCTATGAAGCAACTGCTCAGATGTGCATAGGTATGCAGGTATTTAAGGTATATATGTATATTGGTATCTGCTGAACGCCAGCCAAATTGCGTGATGGGTAAGACATTTTATATCTCATCGTCATATGTAGCACCAAAAAGCGTTTAACACCAGTTTATTCACCAGTTTCCTGTCGTAACTAATGAGGGTGGGGGTGGGAGGGGTGGTCAGCTGCCTGCCCGCCGTTGTTTTGTTCATGATTTTGCTGGAGATGCGAAACGAGAACCTTTATCTTTGATAAAACCACATATAAGGTTGCATCAGTCTTTTGATAAATCATGCAAGCCTTCATGCAAGCCATGTCACGTTAGATATGCCAGGCTAGATATGTCACGCTATATGTTACGCGATATGGCGCGCTATACTTCACGCTATATGTCACGCCATATTGCACGCTATGTGCCACACCATATGCAACGATATATATATCACGCTGTACGTCACGCTATATGTCACGCCATATTGCACGCTATGTGCCACACCATATGCAACGATATATATATCACGCTGTACGTCACGCTATATGTCACGTCATATTGCACGCTATGTGCCACACCATATGCAACGATATATATATCACGCTGTACGTCACGCTATATGTCACGCCATATTGCACGCTATGTGCCACACCATATGCAACGATATATATATCACGCTGTACGTCACGCTATATGTCACGCCATATTGCACGCTATGTGCCACACCATATGCAACGATATATATATCACGCTGTACGTCACGCTATATGTCACGCCATATGCCACGCTATTTATGCAACGCTGTGTTGCGAATGTCTTTCAGTTTGTTATTACCTCGGTGTAACGGTCGATGGGCACTTCTCGGGAGTAAATACTAGTGTTGAATTGGAATTCGGCGACCACTCTACCCTATGAAACGAAAGCTGAACAATTTTTTTTAAAAAAATGAAACTTTTCAAAAAGAGATCCCGGTCACCCAATAACGTCCGTGGATGCTGCGCGGCTACATTCTTGGCTATTCATAGACTTAGGATCAACAAGTGAACACTTTGTCATCGTAAGTGCATGCAAACGCTTATGAAACACGACAAAATCACGCCTGAAAAGCATGCGCACACTGAACCGAACATGACCTTCAAACAGGTCCTGGTTGAGTCAGATTGATGTGACATTCTTCACGATATGATTACCAAGTCCACAAGTATTCTGAATCGCGTGAAGATCATGTATTTTGATCATTCACTAAGTGGACCGTTAGTGGCAAGATGTGAGCATTTACAAATTATTATGCTACGTCATTTCGACATAGCCTACTATGGCTTTAAACTTCAAGTTTCCCAAACGGTCCCAAACGGTCCAAGGTTCCCAAACGGTTCATTTGAAGGCATCAGGTTTAGTTCGCTGGTGGAAGTGGTTCTGAACACTATCCAAGAAAAAACCGAGGAGGGCATAAATCCCCCTCCCTTCCCAGATTGGGCGCTAAATGACCTCGAAGTCGGCGCGCCCTTAAGCCCAAATAATCAATCAACCTCCCTTCCCAGTAACCACCTGTCGCTACTCTTCGCCCGCGACCAATCGGCGTGAGAGATTGGCGACGCTACATGACTCAACGGTCGACGTGTCGTAAAACCAATAACCAACCAACCTTCCCAGTAACCTCACACCACTAATGCAACTCATGCATTGGTTGGCTATATGCCCGCGTGCAGAGAGACACGGACAGCCCAACATATACCAACCCAAGGAACGAGACATACATACATGATGGTTACTCATACACTAATGCGGCGCCCAGGAAGTTCTATTTGCAGTAGCCAGATAAGTCAGTAACGGTCATCTACAACTTCAAGACTTTCTCTTTACCTTCCTCGCCTCTGCACGCTTTCTCTCCAAGCTTCCGAAGAAAAAGTGGGTATACACAAACATAAAGAATATCTGTTCACTCGCCCCATTGAGGGAGGGGGGGGCTGGATCTGCCCCCATCGATTTTTTTAGGAGCTCGAGACGCCTAGCGATACAGATTTTCTTTCAGTATTCAGTACAGTTAGTGGTGTCAGCTTCCAGGACCTCCACTACCAGTGCCAGTACCAGTACCAGTATCAGTACAGCACATCAATTCCACAGCTTGTGGCTCAAAACGACGACATCGTAGCTTTCTATTGGTCTGGCGTAAGCGACGTCATGTTGACTTCACTTCCCGCAACTTTTGAACAAAATGAAGGGTGTACAGAAAACAAGGCAAACAATCTGTGTAGCAACTTGCTCTTCGGTGAGCATTGCTTGAACGTGCCCCGACACTACTTTAGATGCTGTGTTTTACTCTGGCTTTGGTGAACATTGCACGGGTGTCCGACATCACTTTAGATGCTGTGCCTTACTGTGGGTTTTTGCATTTAATTTCTCGATAGACTTTGTGCCTTCGACTTTGTTCAGGACTCTTACAAGCCGTTTTTCATACTAATGAAAGTATGGCTACTACATAAATGCCTTATTTGCTGCAAAGGTGCAGTGTTCGAGCAGTCGTTAAAAATATCCTGGTTATAACTGAACACCTTGTACCATTGTTATGTATTGCTTGGTATTTATCTTGAATTCACTGTAGTGTTATTTTTCCTGCTATTCAGACGCATGATGTCGTAATAAAGTAATATATGGACTTGCCCATTAGAGGATTTCACTTATTATTTCACTATATTATAGCTTATACAAATTATTTAGCGCTCTGGCGAGGAACATATCATTTCATCAACATCATACGATGATCTTTCCTCGATGATTAGAAAATACAGTCGAAAGTTACTTTGCTCTACGTGTATTTTCGTGTACAACCCTTTGTCAAACCATAAAAAAGCAATTCCAACTAACGGTCGAATTCTCACTGCCATACTTTATTATTTGTCATGTCATGCCTTGCTAAGCATAGGCTTTTTGATTCCGGAGACGCCTTCAATGATGCTACGCACAAGACATACATGTATGCACATTTGCTAACATTGGTCACACACGGCGGTGCCTGCTGTAATTTTTTTTAAATCGAAAGCACTAAAGTTAACTAAAGTAAACCAGTAATTTTTTTGTGTGTGGGGGGGGGGGGCTCCTTTCATGCCTATCGCATCTATCTGCTTTTCCTTGGTAGACATATACAACCTGCATTGCTGCACCAGGACGAAGGAGGACGAAAAGCAATCCGGAAGCTACTGTTCATCACAATCGGCATATGCACATATCGTTCATGGAACATAACATACCTGACATGCACGTTATACACACACTGTGGATACATGCCTATCGACTAATCGTATCATAATATCGGCCAAGAGGTTGTGTTCGAGTTTAGGTCAGGTTTATGTTCCTTAATGAGTAATGACTCAGCGATCTTCCGATCCACATGGTCTTTCGCTTTGAATAGTATCCGAAGGTCCAAAGGAATAGATGTATGGTGATCCTGTGCGTGGGCGTTTCTGAAGTGGTCTCCAAAAGGGTTGTCGGCTGTTTTATTTAACATGTCCCGAATGTGTTCGTTGAATCTGAGTCGGATTGGGCGTTTTTTTGCTCGCCACCCCTTTTGGAGACCACTTCAGAAACGCCCACGCACAGGATCACCATGCACCTATTCCTTTGGACCTTCGGATACTATTCAAAGCGAAAGACCATGTGGATCGGAAGACCACTGAGTCATTACTCATTAAGGAACATGAAACTGACGTAAACTCGAACACAACCTCTTGGCCGATATTATGATATGATTAGTCGATAGGCATGTATCCACAGTGTGTGTATAACGTGCATGTCAAGTATGTTATGTTCCATGAACGAGATGTGGGTATGCCGATTGTGATGAACAGTAGCTTCCGGATTGTTTTATTCCTCCTTCGTCCTGGTGCAGCAATGCAGGGTGTACAGGTCTACCAAGGAAAAGCAGATAGATGCGATAGGCATGAAAGGAGCCCCTCCCCACAAAAAATGTGAAAGGAGCCCCCCCCCCACGTCATGTAATGCCATTTCCATGCTGGGATAAAACATAGGCTGGGTGTTGCACGATGCCTGCTTCCGGATTTTTGTGTGCCGTTTCCTCGCGCACGTTCATCTTTGTGTCGCCGGCAGGCCTGTCGCTTACCATTGACCACAAATGGTGAGGTAGAATTGTAAAAAGAAAATGCATAGCCGCCAGTTCTGTGACTTTACATGTGACGGACAACCTATTCGCCCAATGCATTGGGCGAACGTGCCCGATCGCCCCATTGCAATGGGGCGACCGGGCACGTGACGACGACGCGCTTTCTCGCGCCACGAAGTCACACGCCGCCCGACAACCGGCCACCTCTCGTGTCCAGTTCTGCGCGTCTTTTCACGGCCACGACTGGGTCGATGCTGGCCACTGGTCCTGCCCCGCACGAAGTCACACGCCACCCGACAACCGGCCACCTCTCGTGTCCGGTTCTGCACGTCTTTTCACGGCCACGACTGGGTCGATGTTGGCCGCTGGTCCTGCCCCGCACGGAGTTACACGTCACCCGACAACCGGCCACCTCTCGTGTCCAGTTCTGCGCGTCTCTTCACGGCCAAGACTGGGTCGATGCTGGCCACTGGTCCTGCCCCGCACGGAGTCACACACCACCTCTCGTGTCCGGTTCTGCGCGTCTTTTCACGGCCAAGACTGGGTCGATGTTGGGCGCTGGTCCTGCCCCGCACGGAGTCCGCTGCGGCGCAATTGCGGCCGACTTCCCCACCGTTGTCCACGATCAGATGTAACTGGACCTTTGCCGGCGCCGCTCGCCGCGGCGGACTCCGTGCGGGGCAGGACCAGTGGTCAGCGGTTGCCGGCGCCGCTCGCCACAAACATCTTTTTCGTCGGCCGACCAGCCGGCGAGTGACACGCTGGCGCCACCAGTTCTTCAGCTGCGTTTTAGGACGATCTGGGTCACTAACCGACCTTGCCAAGCGGACGTGGCGTGTGTCATTTTGTCGCCATTCAGCCCGCCGTGTTTGTCTGGCTTCTGCGTCAGTCAGCTGGTGCGATTTGGGTTCGGCTCTATTGTGCTGCTGTTGATGTGTTTGGCTCACGCTGTTTATGGGCGGGGGCGGTCGTGGACCTGCGCACGCTACTTGCCGTCTCCACACACGGCCCTGAGCAGCTCGAACTGTTCGATGGGCGCCGCCATGTCCCGGCAGCCTCCCCCCTCCGGTCACGGTGCGGAGGGGAGCAGGTGAGGTGTCGGGGCCAGGCGCTGTTGTTGTACCTCACACCTATTCTGACACCGGCGTTATTTCTCGGCCGGCCGATAAAGTTCAGCTCCTCTCACTGTGCATGCGAGTACGCATGCTGAATTACCTGTGTTGGCGGTCAGTGTGCCCTGACGTCCAGATACCCAACCACCTATGTTGGTCGGACGTAATCAGGGAACGCCGGTCACGGCGGTCATGTCTGAGGCCAGCCTGTTAGGGTTTGACTGATCAAGTCACCCACGTGTCACCTCTACTAATGTATGATTTGAAGGACATACCGTTTTAGTTTCCTTCTAACCATTGATATGGGTACAAAATGACCTTGCTGTCGACGTGCCCCTAAACATCAATTCATCATCATTCACACCCACGTGTCAGGAGTAAACAATCTGGCCGGGGGAAGAAGGCTGACATGGCTGACAGAGCCCGACCGTGCTGGGACCAGCCGACGTGCGCTTGCCGCAGGGTTGGATTTGTGCTCTGTAATTCCGGATTTTTTTTTTTTTTGGGGGTAATCGAATACGGAGAGGATGTTTTTATTTAAACAGGTGACATCGGAATCCCAGCGGGCACTTTCTAGTGAATCTTGAACATTTTATCAGAATGCCGTCCATTGTCAAACAGCAAAACTCCACCTTCAAATAGGACAAATGAGAGGAAAGGTTTCTGGAGAGGGTACAATATCCTAGATGCAAGCATGAACAGTTGATCTTTCCAGCCCTGTTTGCCGCTCGTTCTGTCGACCACGCCTCGAATGTCAGGAACTCTCAGGGCACAACGCCGCACGCTGCCGACCGGCTCCTCCAGCCCCCCTAATGCTGGGCTGTCCGCCAATCCCCTCACGGCGTCCCCATCGCCGTTACGCCCCCTCCCCGGCCGGGAGACGGGAGCTCTGGGTATGTTGAATTTGTGGAGGTTATGAACTGTGGAGGTTATGACATGTGGAGGCTATGATACGCTGTCGTCTCGCCAGGCAGGCCGGCAGGTCGGCCGAGCCAGGAGCCGGCCAGCGTGCGGCCGTCGGCCAAAGAGGGGCGGCGGGGCCGACGGCGACGCGGCTGGAAGTCTGACGAAATGGGCGCGTGCCGGCGCGCCGACAGAGCGCCACGCACAACAACACGGGGTGAACGCACGCCGGTGGGATGCGGCGTGTTTGTGACCTACCTGCCTGCCAGTCTTCGTCGACGTATATCGGTCAGCCGGACCGCCGGATGTCCGCGGGCGCCCGCTTCCACCCCGGAACGGCGCCGGCAGCGGCCACGCCGCCTCTAAATGGCGCCAATCACCACGGACGGGGCAGCGTCGCTGCCCTCAAATGGGGACACCGTCCGCCGACAGGGGAGGACCACGCCGCGGCTGAATGGGGAACGGCCTGTCCGTGGGTCTCGGCGCACCTCCGACACGACCAGTCTGAGAGCTTGAACTGTCGCTCAACTGTGTCGCAACGGAGCACCAGGGCCACGGCTAACGGTGAGCTCCAGGTACCACGATGCCGCACAGAATTCGCGCGCCGCTCCTTCATACAGAGAGCTTACCGAACGTGGAACAATCTGCCTCCAGATGTGAGGAACTCAGGTGGCCACAATGTTTTCAGACGGAAGCTTTCGGTCATGCTGCGCATGTCCGGGCTCTAATTTCCGGCCTCCGGAACATCAGCTTACATCAGCACTGTGATGCCACTCGTTGTTATCGTGCATGCTCGTGATGATGGTTTGTGCTGCACATTAGTGCACTACTGTAACGGAAACTGAAAATCCCTGCTCGGGAGGATCCGAAATACATTACATTACATTACATTACATTACATTACATTGTCATCTGCAGTCTGCGCCCAGCCAGATCGATCGTGCCGGTTTTGCTCTGGTTTTTGCGTGCAATCACAATGCTACTGCGGTGCTTGGTGTTAGTGCATTTATCGGTAAGTTTATCAATTGTTCTCACCGCTTGCGAATCGTAATGCGACAGCGCGAGCAGTTGTCCCTGCTTTGAACAGACCGACAGCGGTCTGGCCGCCGCCAGAGTCCAGGTCGTGTCATCGTGTGGGCGGCGATCAGCGGTCTGGCCGCCGCCCGAGTCCAGGTCGTATCATCGTGTGGGCGGCGATCAGCGGTCTGGCCGCCGCCCGAGTCCAGGTCGTGTCATCGCGTGGGCGGCGATCAGCGGTCTGGCCGCCGCCCGAGTCCAGGTCGTATCATCGTGTGGGCGGCGATCAGCGGTCTGGCCGCCGCCCGAGTCCAGGTCGTGTCATCGCGTGGGCGGCGATCAGCGGTCTGGCCGCCGCCAGAGTCCAGGTCGTGTCATCGTGTGGGGGCGATGTCAGGTCTGTCATCGTGTGGGCGGCGATCAGCGGTCTGGCCGCCGCCCGAGTCCAGGTCGTGTCATCGTGTGGGCGGCGATAGCGTCTGCCCCCCCAGGTCATGTCATCGTGTGGGCGGCGATCAGCGGTCTGGCCGCCGCCCGAGTCCAGGTCGTGTCATCGTGTGGGCGGCGATCAGCGGTCTGGCCGCCGCCCGAGTCCAGGTCATGTCATCGTGTGGGCGGCGATCAGCGGTCTGGCCGCCGCCCGAGTCCAGGTCGTGTTATCGTGTGGGCGGCGATCAGCGGTCTGGCCGCCGCCCGAGTCCAGGTCGTGTCATCGCGTGGGCGGCGATCAGCGGTCTGGCTGCCGCCCGAGTCCAGGTCGTGTTATCGTGTGGGCGGAGATCAGCGGTCTGGCCGCCGCCCGAGTCCAGGTCGTGTCATCGTGTGGGCGGCGATCAGTCTAGTCAATGCGTGCAAGCCAGTCGGCGGCCGATCCCCGCTCGTTCCCACTCCCGTTCCCACTCCCGTTCCCACTCCCGTTCCCACTCCCGTTCCCACTCCCGCACCACCGAGCCGCTCCTCGCGTGAGTGAGGCCTGCGACTCGCGCGTGACCACATGCTGCCTGCGATGACCACGCGCAGTGCGATGCATACACGACCGCCGCGTTCAGTCCTCGCTGAACGCAGCCAAGCGCGGACTCAACCACCGCCAAGTCGCGCGGCCGGCAGGCGCTTCCGCCATCGGTCGGCCGCGGAGATGCACGGGCAACTCGGAGCCGAGACACCCAAATAAGGACGGCGTCGAAACAGCTGGGAACTACGAGGCGGCCGTGGGCGGCTAGAGCGGCGCGGCGCGTCGCGGCGCGGCCTCCAGTTGCAGGAGACACGCGCCGGCGACATGATCCGGTGGCGGGTCGCACGTCCCCGCCACGGAACCGAACACCGGCCACGTGCCGTGCCGTTGGCCGGACCGGGGCACCTCGACCGAAGTGGCCCGTTAAATGTGATCTGTCGGCAGTGCTGGGAGTGCTGCCATCCCCGGCGGGCCTGGCTGGGTCATTGTCCGGCGGCGGTCAGTGACCGTGTCCTGTCACGCGGTCCGGTGCCGGCCGGCAAGCTCGCCACCCACGCAGACCAGCTTCATTCATTCATTCGTTCATTCATTTGTCTCGGCGCATACGCGTTCGCTCGGCGCGTTGGCGCCGTCGGGTAATCGCCGAAACGGCGTGGGATCATCCAGTCAAATCCTTTGGGTATGTCTGATTGTTTGCGTTAAATGGTAACGAGTGAGGGCGAAGTCTGAACGAATACATGGTACGATATATCCCGTGCATGGTACAAAAGTTCCCCTCAGTGATCCGGCCCAGCCTGCCTCCCCCGGTTCTACCACCATGCTTCTCAAACGGTTATAACCTTATAACGGAATAACGCGAATAACGTTTTTGTTACAGCTCTTCACGTTATAATTTCGTTATCCAATGTCTGATGTGCTCTTTTAATCTTGACATTCATCCATTTTGTCTCATTATTCTTCATGGATTAGTCTTGATCTGTGTTCAATGAGATGTTCACGAGGACATTTTTTGCTCCCGGGCAGCTTTCAGCCGCGATTCACGGTTTAATGCAGCATTTCAATTTATAATTGCCTCACTCGCAGCCATATCTGCTGTTTTCATTAGACCTCTCTGACAATTCTCCTCCTGAAATTCCACTGAAGTCTTTGTCCAAAGAAGGGATTTGTGGCCACATTGGCACGTGCCGGCAGCTTACCATAGATCTCTGCCGTCAGCTGGCGCTGGCAGTCTGGCCAAGGCGATAAATGGGCAACTTGCTTGGTTTGTTTCGATGATTTCTATGACCACTCGAAGTACTCACTCTGGTTATGTAGCCTCAGTTACGACATGGAATACGACCACCGGGTATTACGTATCCCAAACACTACCCTGACTTCTTCACTTCCCCAGGTCTCTTTATTCCTCCTTTCTCTTTCGTTGTTTGCGTACATTTTTGATATTTTGTTCTTTCTCTTCCGCTTTTATGTCCGTTTCTCCGCTTCTGTTTTTGCTGACTTCTTTTCTTACTGTTTTTCTGTCGCTGTGTCTCTATCTCGTCCACTTTGTTTCGCCCTGCGGTGATATTTTTCACTCTCCTCTTCTCTCCATTGCCTCCATTGGCCTTCAGGTCGTGCCGTCAATATGTTTCGTTATGTTGAGCACTGTGACAAAGTTAAAATCACACGTCACGCCAGGACTTGTTCAGTCAAGCTCTCGCGCTCCGGTGGCAGGGCAATAGCTGACGTTGCTAGTTTGACGTTGAGTGACGCGTTGCATTGTGGCATCCCATGGCTTTGTTCGCATCACGTTAAACCCTCCTCAGAGCCGCACCCCTGCCAATTTCCTGTCTATTATTTTTGCAATCTCAGTGGCAGGTGGGCCGGAATCGTGCCCATTGTGGGTCATAATCGGAGCCCCTCCACCGCGCATCAGTAATGACGGGACAGGCGAAAGGTAAAGCGGTTTCGTCCATAGCGCAAATTCCTGCGCTTCGAACAACTCGTGCATCTCCCCCCCCCCCTCCCCCCATTGACGTCCTAGCTCAGATATCAGTATTCGTTGAAACAAAAAACATTAATTGATAATTTGAAAGTATAAGCGAAACGAATTTACATCGATCACGGGTACTCGTAATGTCGTACGTCATCACCTCTCATGGTGAACAGGGCTGTGCGGCACGTGCACGCTTGGGTTCTGTTGTTTATTTTCGTATACTCGGACACATCGAAGATTCCGATACCTTATGAACTATGTACAACGCTAATTACTAGAAATCATGCCTCCATTCAGGTCAAGCTATGACGGGGTTGGAGCTTCTTCGACAGCAAAACTGTTCGTGGAAAATGAAAAGACGTGATATGAAGCGACTGATCCGTCTCTTTAGAGCACTGCAAATTCAACTGATACGTAAATTCAATTGATTCGATGGAATTGATAATTCCATTGAATTCTTGCTAATCCGGCACACCGACTCACCGCCGTGGTGAAGCCAACGCGAAGCCAGGAGCGGAATATCGTGCGGCCAGAACGTGCATAGTGCACAGCAGTGAGCCGTGAGTCACTCAGCGGCATATCTTGCGGCCAGAACGTGCATAGTGCACAGCAGTGAGTCGTGAGTCACTCAGTGGCGTGTCGTGCGGCCAGAAAGGTGCATAGTGCACAGCAGTGAGTCGTGAGTCACTCAGCGGCGTGTCGTGTAGCCAAAAGGTGCATAGTGCACAGCAGTGAGTCGTGAGTCACTCAGCGGCGTGTCGTGCGGCCGAAAGGTGCATAGTGCACAGCAGTGAGTCGTGAGTCACTCAGCGGCGTTGATTTCTGAAAATTATGGCGGAGGGTGGGAGGCAATGCATGAAAGCAATGGGCAGTCCAAAACTGATTGGGGCCGAATCCATAAAGTTCCATGCTAAATATTGAACTTAATAAAGTACACTTCAATCTGTGTACTTACGTGGCCAGTAATGGACAATAGCAGGAAACATGTGCTGCTTGCACAGCTACGAATGTCATGCTTCTGTAGACCATTGTCAGTACACCCATTCCCCTAGATCAGTGGTTCTTAACCGGGATACTGGTACCATTTAGGGGTGCGAAACCGGTTCCTAGGAGATGCGAGAATGCTGTGATCATCCATGGCCTCATTTCAGTGGAGGGGTGGAAAAGGCGGGTATAGATTTCGTGATTTTATACTAGGATTATACAATTATGTTTCTAGATTTGATTATAATCGGATGTATTTATGTTGCTCAGTGTTGGTGAATCTACATATCATGCAAGACGCCTTCTAAAACCTTATTAAATCTTCGATGAAGCTGGATTATCTCGTATACTAGATCAGTTCACTTCGGTAACTAGATCTTGCAGTTGCAGGTATATATATTGCAGCTGTGTTACAGGTATAGACCCTGAAGTCTGGAATGTGACTAGTTTCATGCCAGATTTTCATATAACTTTTTATAAATCATTGATATGATATTATTCTTAATGTCCAACCTTAAAATTAACAATTTTGCTTCAAAGTTGCAAGTATGCATAGAAGTACTGACCAACGAACATTTTCAGTGAAGAGTTGGTCTACACTATGAACTAAACCGTTATAAACTATGCAGCCTGGAATTCACCTTCATCGACAATATTTTGCACATATGATTCATACCTGGCGATCCGGCTATAAACAATACCTTCATAGCTGTGAGAAAACGTACGATTGTTCTCCCAATTATTGGCATGTCTTTTGTTTTTTTTGTTAATGTTACATTTTGCTACTTATGACAGGATTGCTTAGTTTTAGCATCGAAGCTTTTCGGTAGATTTACCTACGTACATAAACGTCAGTGTAGGTTGGGCATTACAGTGTGATTGCACCATGGCAAGTAGGACATAGGCACCTACCAAGATAGGTAGCTAGGTAGGCACCTAGGTAAATATCAGTGGTGGGGTTTCCTATGCTTGTGTTGGAGCCTGGACCTCATCATATTTGCCTTAGCCCCACTAAACGCCACTTCGAAAGTACCTGGAAGGACGCCGGGCGGCTTTGCCTTCTGCTGAAAAAAATCGAGGCTGAAAAAAATCGTTTCTGGCTGAAAAAAATCGAGGGGGAGGCTGCACTCGAGCCTTCCCGAATAGGAACTTTTTCCTTCCTCTCGAAGGGGCGCCTCCGCCTGAAAAATTATAGGGAGGGAGAGGGTGAGGTTCACTCGGGCCTTCCTGGAGGGGCGCCTTTTATCGGCCAGAGGGGTGCCACTTTCCCATAGGAGGAGGCACATTTCCCCAGTGACCCTTTGCATCCGCCCCTTTCCACTGCCAGCAGCGCTCATTGCCTCCACGCATTGGGCCTGAGCAATAATTTCAAAACTTCTTCGCCCATGATTGGTAGCATTGACATTTATTTCTGTAAATTATTTGGGTGGGGGCGCAATACACGGGTGGGTACCTTTGTAGGCATACTATTGCGCATCTACCATAATCGTTCATATGAGTGTCGATCTTCTCTTTTTTTATTGGGGGATGCTTCTGATGTCAGGGTGATTTCCAGATAGGTGTTGGTATCATACTGGGCTGTGCTATGCATGCGCCTGCTTGAATTTTCAAATGCAGTATTCTATTGTGGTGAAGGGTAAAACACGCGACGGTTTTGCACATACACACACACATGACATCGATTCTGACAGGGGGTGCCGGAACTGGCTGGTGATTTCAAAGGAGTGCGAACAGGGGAAAAGGGTGTTAAGATCCACTGCCTTAGACAGATGAAGGTTTTGCCTGTGCCACGAAGCCACCTGGGATCCCTCACGCGTGGCAGTTCTGGACGGATGTGGGTAATCCCGGGCCGCTTGCAATGCGCTGATAAATGGCGAGTTGATGAGTTGGTCTGCGATGCGTCGGTAATTCAACTGGCAAGGTGGCAATCATTCAGTTTGTGTGCTCGATTTGACTTCGCTCACGAGCAGACTCGGCTCCCTTCGGTGAAGCGGGGTTTCGCCAGGGGCTAATGACATAAGCGTTCCGAGTTTGATAGGGGTGGCGAGCTCATCATCGTGCTCAATTTGTTTGCAACACCTGGGCCGTTCGGAACTCCAATGAAGCCTGCTGCCCTTCGTCATTGCTAGTCGGCTTGCGCATCAGTCGTTGGCGAATCTGGCCGTGTCGGCCCGCCGGCAGAACAGTGTCGGGGCGTGGGCGCGCCGCCAGCACTTGATCTGCCCCCGGTCAGGCCCCTCCTGGCTATGCTCATTGGCCGCCACCTGCTCGCGTATGCTAATCAGCCGACGGGCAGCTGTATAAGGCTTCTAGCGGCACAGGAGGATTACCTCATTCTGGAAACTGTCGCTGTGGCTGGACTGTCCTCCCCGCTAATCTGGGCTTCCTCCCCGCTGACCTGGACCGTCGTCCCCGTTGCTCGTGACCGTCCTCCCCGCTGATGGCGACCGTCCTCCACGCTGGTCGCGACCGTCCTCCTCGCTGGTCGTGACCGTCCTACCCTCTGATCGGGACAGTCCTGTCCACTCAACATGACCGTCTTCTCCGCTCATCTAGACAGTCCTCCCCGCTGAATGTGACTCCTCCCGCTGATCGCGACCGTCCTCCCCACTGGTCAAGACAGTCCTCCCCACTGGTCAAGACGGTCCTCCCCGCTGATGGCGACCGTTCTGCTCGCTGATCGGGACAGTCCTCCCCGCTGATCGAGACCGTCCTCCCCACTGGTCAAGACAGTCCTCCCCACTGGTCAAGACGGTCCTCCCCGCTGGTCAAGACGGTCCTCCCCGCTGATGGCGACCGTTCTGCTCGCTGATCGGGACAGTCCTCCCCGCTGATCGAGACCGTCCTCGTCACGTATCGGAACAGTCCCCCCCCCACTGATCGCGACTGTACTCCACGTTGGCCAGACCGTCCCCCTCCCCAGTTGATCGAGACAGTTCTCCCTACCGACCGGGACAGTGCTCGTGCTGAGCATGGCCGTGGCTCAATCAGACTGCCGCGCCGTCCCCACAGACCGGTGAGTGCGGCGCAAGCCACTCCAGTGGCCCACTACACGTGCCATGTATGCCGTATGGTGCGTCCGTGCAATAGTAAGCCACTCCAGTGGCCCACTACACGTGCCATGTATGCCGTATGGTGCGTCCGTGCAATAGTAAGCCACTCCAGTGGCCGACTACACGTGCGATGTATGCCGTATGGTGCGTCTGTGCAATAGTAAACCACTCCAGTGGCCGACTACACGTGCCATGTATGCCGTATGGTGCGTCCGTGCAATAGTAAGCCACTCCAGTGGCCCACTACACGTGCCATGTATGCCGTATGGTGCGTCCGTGCAATAGTAAGCCACTCCAGTGGCCCACTACACGTGCCATGTATGCCGTATGGTGCGTCCGTGCAATAGTAAGCCACTCCAGTGGCCGACTACACGTGCGATGTATGCCGTATGGTACGTCCGTGCAATAGTAAGCCACTCTAATGGCCGACTACACGTGCGATGTATGCCGTATGGTGCGTCCGTGCAATAGTAAGCCACTCCAGTGGCCGACTACACGTGCGATGTATGCCGTATGGTACGTCCGTGCAATAGTAAGCCACTCTAATGGCCGACTACACGTGCGATGTATGCCGTATGGTGCGTCCGTGCAATAGTAAGCCACTCCAGTGGCCGACTACACGTGCGATGTATGCCGCATGGTGCGTCCGTGCAATAGTAAGCCACTCCAGTGGCCCACTACACGTGCCATGTATGCTGTATGGTCGTCCGTGCAATAGTAAGCCACTCCAGTGGCCGACTACACGTGCCATGTATGCCGTATGGTGCGTCCGTGCAATAGTAAGCCACTCCAGTGGCCGACTACACGTGCGATGTATGCCGTATGGTGCGTCCGTGCAATAGTAAGCCACTCCAGTGGCCGACTACACGTGCGATGTATGCTGTATGGTGCGTCCGTGCAATAGTAAGCCACTCTAATGGCCGACTACACGTGCGATGTATGCCGTATGGTGCGTCCGTGCAATAGTAAGCCACTCCAGTGGCCGACTACACGTGCGATGTATGCCGTATGGTGCGTCCGTGCAATAGTAAGCCACTCCAGTGGCCGACTACACGTGCGATGTATGCCGTATGGTCGTCCGTGCAATAGTAAGCCACTCCAGTGGCCGACTACACGTGCGATGTATGCCGCATGGTGCGTCCGTGCAATAGTAAGCCACTCCAATGGCCGACTACACGTGCGATGTATGCCGTATGGTCGTCCGTGCAATAGTAAGCCACTCCAGTGGCCGACTACACGTGCCATGTATGCTGTATGGTGCGTCCGTGCAATAGTAAGCCACTCCAATGGCCGACTACACGTGCGATGTATGCCGTATGGTCGTCCGTGCAATAGTAAGCCACTCCAGTGGCCGACTACACGTGCGATGTATGCCGCATGGTGCGTCCGTGCAATAGTAAGCCACTCCAATGGCCGACTACATGTGCGATGTATGCCGTATGGTGCATCCGTGTAATATGGCAGGCACGCAATCAACACATGTTAGCTTAAATTGGTTCGTTTTTCGGTATGCCGGAATGCAATGACTGTTTCTGCGCTGGGTTTTTCACAGTATATTTCCAATATATTTGGCGGCCTAATAATTGTAAGCGTACTCAATCTAACTTTTTATATGTAATCCATGTCCACACTTCGTATTCTAAGTCTATATTGGCATCGGCAATACTTCCACGCTAGTTTAACTTTTTGCCAATTTGCAACAATTGGCTATGGGCATGCTGCCCGTAATTATATATTGTATGCTTTCACGAAATGAGTTTCTCCGAGCCCCAAGAATTGGATTTGTTATTGACGGATTCGCTATAACGATCGCATGTTATTCATGTCTGCTGTCGTGTCCAACTATGCGATC
This sequence comes from Ashinkailepas kermadecensis, assembly GCA_034440615.1. NCBI lineage: Eukaryota > Metazoa > Arthropoda > Thecostraca > Neolepadidae > Ashinkailepas > Ashinkailepas kermadecensis. The sequence goes on from JAOTOM010003728.1 coordinate 23,161, forward strand.
AAAACATTCCGCTTCTTTTCATCGGCTGTGTTTTGTTGTCCTCTCAAGTGAGTCTACTTTGGTGAAATTGATAGTGGATCAGTATGGGTCATTCGTAATGAAATACAAGGAACGTGGTGACCGCTTCCAATCATGTGCTACATTTTTTTACATTATATATATATATATATATATATATATATATATATATATATATATATATATTGCTCGTTGAAAACGAGAGGAAATTCGGCGTTGATAACTTTCCGTTTCATTTGTTCAACGCTCCGAATCAGCTGTTTGTCATCATTGGTATTATTGGTATATCTATGTAAAGTATGTCCAAAGCTTATCAGATATTAGTCGACGTTCCCACCTAAACTTAGGCCTACGATTTCGAAGACAAGTTATTTAAATGAATGACATACCTTCGCAGTCGACATTTTTCGCAATTTACGACTGTGGACTAATTACATTATCGCATAGCACATTTGAAAAGACATTTTCAAGAAGGGACAACAAAAAACAATAAACCCCCCCCCCCCCCCCCCCCCCCCCCATACAAGGAAAAAAAAAAAGGGGGCTTTTTAATATTATTATTATTATTTATTTTATTTTTTTTTTTTTTTTTTTTTTTTCACCCCCCCCCCAATAAAATTTTTTAATAAAAAAAAAAAAAAAAAAAAAAAAAAAAAAAAAAAAAAAAAAAAAAAAAAAAAAAAAAAAAAAAAAAAAAAAAAAAAAAAAAAAAAAAATTTTTTTTTTTTTTTTTTTTTTTTTTTTTTTTTTTTATTTTTTGTTGTTTTTTTTTTTTTTTTTTTTTTTTTTTTTTTTTGGGTTTTTTTTAGAATGGTGGTGTTGGTTCTGGGCTGTTTTGTGTGAGTGATGTGGCGGTCGTGCTGTGGGTTTGTGGTGCCTTCCGCGGCGTGGTGGGGCCGTCTCGAGTCGTCGCTGTCTACAATGTGTGTTGGCGGTTTCGCGCCGGCGTCTCGTTGTAGGTATGCTGTATATGTACCATAGTGTATGTCTGCTTGAAAAAACTATCAGTTGTGTGCCGTACTTCACTACCGGGAGCCGAACACAAACGCCTGATAGTTTGTTTCCTGTTCATAGCCCATGTGGTCGCTCGTCTACTGTCAGTATTCGGCTCTCTTATATCTAGTATAGACGTAGCCTTGTCGCCAGTTTTCTTGCCTAACAAGCTGGTGATTGGGTAACCTTCGGGAGGCGCGCATCCGCTTAGTCCAGACCGGTCGGCACCATCTGCTGCGTTCCTTTATGTAGATACGCATATTGCCTTGTTTCTTGTTATGTAGACTGGTTGGTTCTGAATTTGGTTCACTCAGATCTCTAATCTCCCTCATGTAGAAAAGCTTTCACCACCCCATAATTCGCGAAAATTGTTTGCTCCCAGTCCTATTTTATGCGTCTGTGGAACTGTTGAAAAATAGTAATTCCCTTCTTCTTATACTTTAATAGCTATGCATTGCTTTCCTGCTTTTCTTGCACGATGTGGTGATGGAAGAAATCAACATTTCATTGCCACTAAATGTGCATTCTTTATTAAGTCGATGCGTCATTAAGCTTAGATGACCAGTCCAAAGCTAAGTGGTATCGTGTGTGTAATGAGCCAGTTGTTTAGGAACGCCAACCAACTCTCAGTGGGGCCGATCCAGTCCCCGGCTTACTCCATCCGTCCACAAAACGAGCGCCAACCAACTCTTAGTGGGACCGACCCAGTATTCAGCTTTCTTTACCTGTCCACCAAACAAGTGGACTCCTCTCAGTGGACCATCCAGCCACCAGTGGGACGCTCCGTGCCATTCAGTCGATCCCGTCTAACTCCCACGGGGTGAGTGAC
>JAOTOM010003728.1:32500-180786 GCA_034440615.1 Ashinkailepas kermadecensis
CTGCCAGGATTTATAAGAAGCTCCTTCAGCATACGCAGCAGTGGTTGGGTCGCTGACCCCTCTGTGTCTCTGACTGCCTGTGTGATCGTGTGCTGCCCTACTCCCGGCACCTCTAGCCACCTCTCGCCCCCTTCAGAAGCGGGCTCAGACGGCTGTGCGGCCTTGGGTGGAGGATTGCAGCGGAGCCCGCTGAGTCAGCGCCCCCTCCCCTCCCCCGCTTCACTTCCCGCCGATAGTGAAACCGGGTGCCCCCCGGCCGGCGGCGCTGCTCAGTAGGCCACCAGTGGCGGGGTGAATGACCTCAGCTGCTGCGCAGGTGGCGCTGCCCGTCACCCGTCGGACGCCCCTCAGTCGGCCGCCAGTGGCCGGGTCGGGCGGGGGCTGCATGGCGACTTGCGCTGTTCGTGCCGTGAATGCGCGCGCTCGGTGTTTCTCCGCGCGGCAGGATAGCATGAGGCTGCCGTTGGGCTGCTCCAGTCGCCACCATCGATATACCGCACGCATTCAAGGCGGTCCCGTTAGTTCATTCGCACCAGCACCGATCATCGAGCCGATGAAGCACGCACTGCGACTGCCATCCATTCTAAACGGCACGATTGACAGGTCATGACTCCCTTCAGCTCCAATAGAGGACCGCACAGGTCATGACTGCCTTCAGCTTCAGTAGAGGACCGCACAGGTCATGACTGCCTTCAGTTCCAATAGAGGACCGCACTATTGGACTACATTTGACTATGACTTTCACATGACTACATTCAGCTCCAAAACATGCTTATTCTGACTGCTTCCCTTCCAAGAGAACAGTACTCCTGTATGACAGTCTGTGCTAAAAGATCTCATCGAACCTAAGTTTGAGTGCGGCAAGGCTTCCGTGTCAGTACATTCCTTTTTGGCGGTGGCCCAATATCGCACCCGTTGGACGCTCGGCCCACATCTTCCGTTGGGAGACCGATTGTTCCGGGACGTAAGTCGGTCGGACAGGGGCTTGGGAGCCCTGTAGTGCAGCTGTGACGGTTGGCCGCTCCCAGGGACTGTGTAGTGAAGCTGTGACAGTTGGCCGCTCCCAGGGGGCCTGTGTAGTGCAGCTGTGACAGTTGGCCGCTCCCAGGGACTGTGTAGTGAAGCTGTGACAGCTGGCCGCTCCCAGGGGGCCTGTGTAGTGCAGCTGTGACAGTTGGCCGCTCCCAGGGGAACTGTGTAGTGAAGCTGTGACAGTTGGCCGCTCCCAGGGGGCCTGTGTAGTGCAGCTGTGACAGTTGGCCGCTCCCAGGAACTGTGTAGTGAAGCTGTGACAGCTGGCCGCTCCCAGGGGGCCTGTGTAGTGCAGCTGTGACAGTTGGCCGCTCCCAGGAACTGTGTAGTGAAGCTGTGACGGTTGGCCGCTCCCAGGAACTGTGTAGTGAAGCTGTGACAGTTGGCCGCTCCCAGGGGGCCTGTGTAGTGCAGCTGTGACAGTTGGCCGCTCCCAGGAACTGTGTAGTGAAGCTGTGACAGCTGGCCGCTCCCAGGGGGCCTGTGTAGTGCAGCTGTGACAGTTGGCCGCTCCCAGGAACTGTGTAGTGAAGCTGTGACAGTTGGCCGCTCCCAGGGGGCCTGTGTAGTGCAGCTGTGACAGTTGGCCGCTCCCAGGAACTGTGTAGTGAAGCTGTGACGGTTGGCCGCTCCCAGGAACTGTGTAGTGCAGCTGTGACAGTTGGCCGCTCCCAGGGACTGTGTAGTGAAGCTGTGACAGTTGGCCGCTCCCAGGGGGCCTGTGTAGTGCAGCTGTGACGGTTGGCCGCTCCCAGGAACTGTGTAGTGAAGCTGTGACGGTTGGCCGCTCCCAGGGGGCCTGTGTAGTGCAGCTGTGACAGTTGGCCGCTCCCAGGAACTGTGTAGTGAAGCTGTGACAGCTGGCCGCTCCCAGGGGGCCTGTGTAGTGCAGCTGTGACAGTTGGCCGCTCCCAGGGGGCCTGTGTAGTGCAGCTGTGACAGTTGGCCGCTCCCAGGGGGCCTGTGTAGTGCAGCTGTGACAGTTGGCCGCTCCCAGGGGGCCTGTGTAGTGAAGCTGTGACAGTTGGCCGCTCCCAGGGGGCCTGTGTAGTGCAGCTGTGACAGTTGGCCGCTCCCAGGGGGCCTGTGTAGTGCAGCTGTGACAGTTGGCCGCTCCCAGGAACTGTGTAGTGAAGCTGTGACAGTTGGCCGCTCCCAGGGGGCCTGTGTAGTGCAGCTGTGACAGTTGGCCGCTCCCAGGAACTGTGTAGTGAAGCTGTGACAGCTGGCCGCTCCCAGGGGGCCTGTGTAGTGCAGCTGTGACAGTTGGCCGCTCCCAGGGGGCCTGTGTAGTGCAGCTGTGACAGTTGGCCGCTCCCAGGGGGCCTGTGTAGTGCAGCTGTGACAGTTGGCCGCTCCCAGGGACTGTGTAGTGAAGCTGTGACAGCTGGCCGCTCCCAGGGGGCCTGTGTAGTGCAGCTGTGACAGTTGGCCGCTCCCAGGAACTGTGTAGTGAAGCTGTGACAGCTGGCCGCTCCCAGGGGGCCTGTGTAGTGCAGCTGTGACAGTTGGCCGCTCCCAGGGGCCGTGCTCAATTTTACGGGTTTTTACGGGTTTACGGGTTCCCTGCCACTGCCGAGGGACCGCTACCACTAATGAACTTTAGCACGCGCGATGCGGGAGCCGATGGACCAGTGGAGGGCGCGCTTTTCTCGTATCCGTTAGGATGGCGCCTCGTAACCGCAAGGATAGTGGATGGCGTGGATGTACATCAGACTGAGTACTGCAGTCGTGCGGAGAACAGACTCGGTACTGCAGTGATAGGGACAGGAGCTCAGTATTGCATTGGTGGGGACAGCAGCTCAGTACTGGAGTGGTAGGGACAGCAGACTCGGTGCTGCAGTGGCGGGAGTGGCCTACTCAGTACCGCAGGGGTGAGAGCGGCACGCTCAATACCGCAGAGTGAGGAGGTACATTCGGGAGGTACATTCGGGTACCGAATTATGTTCCCGTATACCTTTACTATGGCTGGTCACCAGGAGCCTAGGCTGTGCCGCTTCACGGCAATTATTGGCAGGGTATACTGCGCCGCATCACAGTTAGGCTTTACGTGACAGTCTACCAGGTTGACTGCGGGCCAGTGCCCCAAGAACAGGAATTCTTGTTTGCAGTCATCACGTGACCATTTTCCCCGCAGCCATCATGGAGTGAGAGACACTGGTCTGTGTTGTTCCTGGGTTGCATACTTGGGTCGGACCAAGCACATTGACAAATAATTGATCGTTACGGATGGATTTCTGAATTCGGCAACACAAAATGAGCCGGAAAGGCTGGACGGGGCTCGGTTGTAAGGGGTGTAGAGCAAGGGTCGATAGGCTTTGATGTCGGGTAACCATTCTCATGTCCGGAAATAATGGTAAAATTGCCAACTTTCACACTGGCTTGCTTAATTTAGATTGATTTACCAATCGATTAATTCTTCATTAAATTACTCCTTCTTTATTCAAAACTACACCGTTAGGCGGACATTATATGTGGTATTGCATGCAACACTTCATTGTTACGGGATGAATGTACAACGCTTCGACGATACACCTTTCTCAAGATAAAATAAGCGATCAGAGTAGATATTCAGTTCGTTATCCTGAGTGATCGTGCTGCTATAACTGTGACCTGACTGTGTACCTTGATCTTCCATTTGCATTTCAGAATGGTGCCACACCGAAACTTTGGGTACTTGAAAAATAGCATTTGAGGGTGAAATGTAATGCTGCATATAGCGACCATGCTACACCCATCCAAACTGTCTCGCTCCTGAACAGTATTATAATATGATAGCGATGGATCCATGGATCGTCACTGAGGTACAGTACTGATTTTTTCAAATATGGATAGCGATACCACTGAAAATGTTCACCATTGCTCTAAGCCGCCCACGTATGGCGAGAGCTCTAAAAACTATGTAGGGATTCTGCTGAAAGGTAAAGAGACGCAACAAAAAGCCATACAGATCCGATAAATTCATGCTGTTTTATTATCACCATTTTTCAATTTCAAACCCTTCACATTCGTAGGCTTAATAATACATTATTATTGCACATTTGTTATCACGCGGTTATTCCTTTCCAATAATAACTCAAGTAGTCCATACCGGCTTTATATGTCACTAAGCGGTGCTGATAAATGAATTATGATGTAGAGTTACGAAAGCACAGTTTCTTAAAAAGAGACGGCAAAATTCCGTCCACAGCACAAGTTTATGAAGGAATTCACATACCGTCGTTTGCTTAGCTTCAATGAATGGAATCCATGAGCGACTTCCCGCCCGATTCATGCCATTTGTTGGCAATGCCTTCGTAGAGCTGATAGTAGTGTTAGGGCCTAGGGCTGACCTGCTGAGTGCAAGTATCTCAAGCTGCGGCGGATTGGCGTTTCATCATACTGGTTAGCTGCAGCGTGCGATACAATAATTATTCCACGTGCTGTACACAAACGTCAGTTAGCCTGTGTGGTTTACCGTATATTAAACCGTGCGTGAGGGGACGAGTGGTCTAGGGGTAAGATGCTCGTCTCACAATCGAAAGGTTGTGGGTTCGAGTCTCACCTGTCGCTACTCTTCGCCCGCGACCAATCGGCGTGAGAGATTGGCGACGCTACATGACTCAACGGTCGACGTGTCGTAAAACCAATAACCAACCAACCAAACCGTGCGTGATTTCATTACATTATTTAAACAAATCGCCTACGGCTCGTTATTGAAATAACTTGTTCCAGTCATGATTGGTTTAATAATGTTATCCCATGCCGGCTTTTACTGTGTATCTTATGTGTCTTCCAGCTTAACCGCCTGTGCAGTTGTGGGGAATGAATAACAAATGGACTGTCAAATGTCAATGCACTCAGTCATTGTATAGTATATAGGTCATTGCACCGTATAATTAACACTCACCATGCATTTAACACGTACTGTTCAACCACGGTTTTGGGAAAGCACGCGACCGAATACGAACAGTATTTTCTGTGGTGGGATAATATATATATATATATATAACCAGGAGTGAATGGAACTTTTATTTAAACCACGAGCCGTAGAAGGGTGGTTTGAATAACGTGTGTCAGCCCACGAGTGGTTTAATAATTTTATCCCATGCCAGTGTTCACGTGAATTTTTTTTCCTCCAGTTCAACCACCAATGCAGTGGTGGGGAATGAAGAGCAAATGGACGGACAGGTCATTGCACTCAGGCACTGTATAATATAATGGCTATTACTTCGTACCATTAACACCAAGCGTGCGATGGACACATAATGCTCCACGGTACGTTTGCGAAGCACGGTTTTGCAAATATATGCGACCCAAAAGTAATCGTATTTCCTGGCTTGATATTAATCAATTTTATCCCACACTAAAAAAGCAGATATACACTTTCACTTACGTGCTGAAAAACGTTCCTCTCAGTTCTGTGGATTAACCAAAACATGGGATTAGTATTTCGTTCTTCCAGGGGCAAAATTCATCCAAGTGAGCTAGGTCTTTTATTCAAATTTTATATTTTATGATAAAGTATCAAGTACACCACTCGGGGTGACAAGTTTCTATAACCCACTTGTTTTCAACGCGTGACTTACATCCGTTTTTATTCTCGCTCGTGCTGTAATTAATTTACATGGAGACTCAAGGCGACCCATTTAGGTCCTTCAAATTCACACAATGCACCCTACCGAAAATGAACTTTGTAGCGGGGCAGCTTAGCTAGGATTTTCAAACCCATTGCGCTTCTTTAACAAAAGCACCAACTTTTGCACTGAGGTAGGTAGGCTAGCATGTTATGCACATATTTTGCTATTGAGCCAGCGCGCAACTGGCCCCGGCGGTCATTTTCGAAAATACCAGATCCAGGGCTCAAGCTGATGACACACACGAGTGGTGCGGTTCTGTCATTGTAAGATCCCAAATGCAGTAGAAAATGCTACTGCACCATTCGCCGGTTTAATGTGGCTTACACAAGATTAGCTGATTGGTTGCACTTATTTGGCTTGCTAAACGAAGCATATTGCAAAAGTAACTTCAACGCAAATAGTCGCCTGGTTAGCTCAATTGTCTGTAACTCCACGTCTTGGCACAATTGGTCGAGTCACTTTGCGTGCTTGCTCTTCACGCCTCCGGCTGGGATGGTTGGCATTTGGGGTCAAATGTCAGCCATCCCAGTTTGGAGTCAAAATGTGTTTGGGAAGAGGTCAAATATTTTAAGATTAAAGAGCTTGTGTTACACAGCTGTGACCACAATTTGTATCCAATTTTCGTGTGAATGATCTCTGGCTTTCGACTTCAAGCTATAATTCATTATAAATAATACAGATATGTTCAGGTGCGATACAGATGATGCGATTCTTCAACTGTTTACACATGGGCGTCGTGCCCATTCGAATGGAAAGCATAAATTATATATAGTTTTTAAATAACGTTAAATTATTAGTGTCTTATGGTTTTTATCTGGAAAGTGATTTGACAAATATAGACGGAATCAATCAAAGAAGTCCCTTCCCACATTTTTTTAAGCGTTTTAACTGCCACAGACACCTATCATGAACGATCATTTTATTTTGAAAGGGGAATCTTGAGATTATATCTGCTCCATCTTTCAGACTTTCGGGTTCCCCTCTACCATAGCATCCATACAAGGAATATTATAAGGACCCCATATTTCGGCCTAATGTCTACACCTGTTCACTGCCACGATGCATTATTAGCCAAAACAGCAGCGTTCGCTGCTATCTGATTCACCTTTGGCTATGCTTGGATCTGCTACTGGTCTAACATATAGTGCTCAAAGAAAATGTGAAGGCTGTTTTGCACATTTCAAGCATCTGGGTATCTCGGATAACATTGTATCATCTGGTATCTCGGATAACATTGCATCATCTGGGTATCTCGGATAACATATCGTAGCTTTACTGCTAGAAGAGACATCTCGAGTTCAGATGTTCCTGTGCCTGCCTCTATTTAAGTAATCCTAGGCCAGCAGCTGATTGTTGGTGCAATACATGTTTGGAAGTGTTTATCCTGCATGCTTGGTGCATTTTTTCAACTGACAAGACATAACTGGAGCCACAAACAAGCACCACATGGCAAGGCATGCATGAGTTAATTATCCAGAAACACCGAAATAACACGGAGTTGCCTCCCAAAACTCGGCCTGGAGCCATCCATCTACGCACACAGACGAACTGCTGGCACAATTTTTAAATTGGAACACAGCATGTTAAAAGCTCGGGCAGAAATAAGTTAGAAAATTGTATACCTCTGCTGCCAACTGTCCAGACAGGGCAAGCGGTAAACCACATGGGGAGAGGCGAATCATCCCGTATGGTAATACGATTAATGCTATTTATTGACTGTGTATGGTTAGCAAACCGGTATGCATTTGGGGAAGTCCGTTATTTGTTGGTAGGAAAGGAGCGCGGCAACATTAACTACGTGTGGAATGAGTGCAGAGAAGAGAGTGTATATGCTTGTACACCCATTTGCGTGCGATGCCCGAGCTTGTCCTTGCCTCTAGTGTGAATGCAGGTGTTTTTTTTTTGTCCGCGTGGGCCCGTGCGTGGCTGACGAGGTTAGGAGTATGGGAGCGACGCCGAGTATCTCCTGCCGTTTGCCGCGTGTCGGTGCCTGTGCGCTTACCCTGGTGCCGTTGTCGCTACCTGAGCTGCGAGCCGTCGTCTTCGGGATGAACGGCTCGTCAGCCTGTGGCGAGGACGGCATCAGCATCCACATGTTCAGGGTGTGCTTCGACTCGATAGGTGGGGTGCTCCTGCATTTGGTCAATTCCAGCATTACCAAATCCGATGTTCCTGATTCTTGGAAGCACTCCCTCGTCCATCCCATCTTCAAGTCCGGTGATCCCTGTAACCCTTCCAATTTCCGTCCTATCTCCATCGTCCCAGTCATTGCGAAAATTGTAGAGCGTGCCGTCCACCAGCAACTCTACAATTATCTGTCCGATAACCACCTCCTCTCCCAAACTCAGCACGGCTTCCGTCCTCGTCACTCAACGGAAACCGCTCTGACCTCCATATCTGACCAGATCCTATCCGCATGTGACCATGGAGAGGTGTCCCTTCTCTGCCTGCTGGATTTGAGCAAATGCTTTGATGTGATAGATCACTCAAAACTCCTGTAAAAATTAAGTCTCCACAGCATCGATACTTCCTGGTTTTCGGCTTATCTTCAGAACCACACCCAGAGTGTCAGCCTTACTGACAGTCTGGGTGTCGTCCAAAAATCTGCCCCGTTGCCCAACAGCATCGGCGTTTTTCAAGGATCATCTCTCGGACCTCTCCTCTACTGTGTCTTCGCCAACGACCTCAGCCTGTTCGCCGAAGGCGCAGTGGTTATTCAATACGCCGACGACACCCAAATTTTGGTCAGTGGTAAGAAATCTGAAATTCAAAATGTCGTCACTCATATGGAAACAGTTCTGGCCTCCCTCGACATCTGGTTTCGAGCAAATGGACTGAAAATTAACGTAACTAAGACACAGCTGATGATGTTGGGCAGCCCACAAAATCTGCGTGCCTTACCGGATACCACAGTTAAATTTCGCGATCACGATCTACCCACCATTTCGGAATGCAAAAATCTCGGTCTTATTTTCGATCGCTCGCTCAGCTGGGACTCGCACGTCTCAGAATTGACTCGGCGTTGTTTTGGAGTTCTGGGTGGTCTATCGCATCTGAGAGGACACCTTCCACCTGCCGTCATCTCCGCGCTGGTCGATGCTCTGGTCTTCTCGCAGATCCGCTACTGTATTTCTGTGTATGGTAACGGAGCCAAAAAGAACTTATCTCGCATTCAAAAATTATAAACTACTCGGCAAAGGTAATTTTCGGCCGCAAAAAGTTTGACCATGTTTCGGATCTGCTGAGGAGGCTGGGCTGGCTCGGCGCGGAGAACCTGGCCAGATACCACACCCTTTGCCTCACGCACAAGGTGCGTCGTCATGGTGAGCCAGAGTCACTGGCTCACGATCTCACCATCATGGCGGAGATTCGTGACCGGACCACCCGTCAAGACCATTACTTGCATGTCCCCCGGTCCCGCACCGAGATGGGGAAGAGACGTTTTAGCTCCAGAGCGCCTCTTATGTACAACTCACTGCCACCTGAGCTGACGCGACTTCCCGTGTCCATCTTTGGTCGCCACCTACGGCGGTACCTGTTTGACGTGCCGCCCGTGCCGGACTGATTTACTGCTCGACTTGCTGACGTTTATGACCACTGGTTTGACTGTTCTGTGAGTTTGACCTTTTATGCTGTGTTGTTTTATCCATTTGACGCGATGTCATAATAGCCACGAGTCAATTGTGGAGGACATCAATAAAAAGTCTGTCTGTCTGTCTGTCTGTCTGTCCGTGTATTTGTCTTGCTTGATTTTCTTTCCATCTGCGTTTGCGCCGGTGTGCGGTGTGTCTGTAGTTATTTTGATTTAATTGTGTGTTTTGTCCGTTCTTTCGTTGGCCTTTTTGGTGTGCGCATGTGCCCGTGCATGCTTCCATAGTCGGAGTATTCTTTAATATACTAATGGGGTATCCACTTTGATTCATGAGTACTTGGGAATTAGTCGTATGTCACATATATCATGGTGTATGTTTGTATATATCGCGGCGTGGCCGATGCCTGCTGGCCCCAGAAGTGGTCAGCCGTCGCCATCTGCCAGCAGAAATGCATTTTAATACCCATTATAACTGACACGGATGCTAATATTCATAGCTATGAGTATTGCATATGCCCACGCGCCTGTAGCACTCCCTTCGATATGTGACCAACGCATAGTTTGATCGGGATCCTAGAAAATGGTGCACACGTGATTGCACGACACTATGCTATGGCCTTGCACGGAACAGAATTGAAAACAATACAAGCATAATTCCACCAAATTCTCAACCACCCAAAGTATGTCGCTCGGCGGCTGATTACTGCACTTGGGCTGGGAGGTGTTTAAGAAGAGATAAAGAGATACTTTTGAATAGTTGTGAGTAGCTGCATTGTGCCTTCAGTTCTTGCTGAAGGAAAATCTACGGAAACGGGTTTGACTGTAACGACATGAAGTAGCTATCTAATTATCTATATACACACGCGCATATATATATATATATATATATATATATATATATATATATATATATATATATATATATATATATATATATATATATATATGTATATATATTTATTTAGTTACTATTTTATTGCTATTCCCGCATCTGTTTCACCACAATCAGTGAATAATGAGAGCAGTTTTGTTTTCAAAGCCGCGATGTTGCCCTCTACGGTCGCGATAGGGCCGCGCCGGTTTTACACTTGCTGTCCGAAGTGTAGTCTGCGTAAAAACCAAAAGTATTATGTGTTTCGACTCGCGGTCTCGTCTCGCTACGCTGTTATTTTCGACAACATTTACATTTGTATTATCATTTCCTCATGTGTTGACAATTGCACACGCTTAACCAGGAAATACTTTGGAAAAACTAAATCGATTTCGAACTTGATTTGTCACGGTTTTGACCCATCTTGAGTATGGCACAACATTTCAGTGACATTGGATGTTGCGTTTCGGAGTTGTGCAACAGACTGACTGACTGGCAAACGCACACGCACACACATGCATACACACGTCGATGCATGCATATACACATACATACATACATATATATATATATATATATATATATATATACACTATGAATGGTCAATTGTTGTCAGTGCAACAGAGGCACAAAGGGCAGGAACAACACTATACTGCCTGTCCTCTTTATGGTTGTAAGGCAAATGGTCACGTAACGACCGCATACGCGAATTCCTGTCCTCGGACACTGGCCCGTGGTTAACCTGGTAGACTGTCACGTAAAGCCTAACTGTGAAGCGGCGCAGTATTCCCTGCCAATAATTGATGTGAAGCGGCACAGCCAACGTTCGTAGTGTCCAGCCGCAGTAAAGGTATACTGGAACATCATTCGATAACCGGCTGTACCTCATTGGTTCTATGCGGCAGATGCTAAGCAAACAAGAAAACTGCTCATTTTGCCCATGCAGGATACAAATATATACGACGGGAGCATACACTAAATAATTGTGTCTTGCATGTTTTTCCAAACAACTAATCATTTTCCACTGAAGATGCGGCCGCCTGGCATCTAATGGCCTGTTGCCCTAAGCCATCAGCCTTAGTCCATCACTTGATGTGGAACAGTCGCCATGTGCAGACAATAAAGCAACTCTTAATGTCTAAAGTGTCACTTGTAGACAATTGAATGATGCCGCGCAGCTACTCACCGCTTGCCCTCGAGCTTGTCGACTGTTGCTATCTTCCCGCTCTCGTATCTGTGCCGAGCGGTGGCTGGGATGTTGTTACGCCACTGGTGGCTGCCAGGGCACGGCAGGCGATTGCCCTCGTCTGAGAAAACACATAGATGGAGACTTCATCAACCGCTCAGTGAAGATTGATGACGTGACACAACCGGTTGTAGTTCTGGTACTTGGAACGCAAGGATGATGCCATGGATCGCAGAATGGTGTGATTTAGATGATAGTAAACATGTCACTTTCGCTTCTAATTGTATCCAATTCGCGGTATCCTTTCACCGTTGTACTTCACTCTATTCCTTGTCATTACAAACAGGGGACTGCGTTCAATATATGCACACCGAAAACACAGAGTGTGTGCCTGCGTACAAAATTGTTTATGCGTGAAATATGTTGCTTGTCAAGTTGTTATATTCTCTAATCCATGAACAAGCTTCATCTTCCCACCCGCTTCGTCAACCCGCACTCTCCCCTCCCTCATACGAAAGCATCAGGATTCGCCAGCGTCTTCGATTGCATACGAATAGCTGTATGAGTTAAATGGAAGCACCGTTTGGTACTGCGGGCGGCTAAATAGCTAATTATCACGTACTTATTTATTTATGCCCATTACCAACTTGTCCCTCTGCTGTATAATTTTGAATTATTGTCGTACCAGTTACGCCGTTTATCAATCCCAAGTTGCCCGTTCGCTGTGTTTGCGTTCTTTGCCACGAATGAGTCACTACATCGCCTGACAGCGGCTTGGTACGTCTGGCGCCAGTGCACCAAATTGGGCCGCCGCAAGAGCAAGAAGCGCCTGCTGCGTCAACCGGTTGTCAGCAGGCGGCCCAGTTACCCATATCGCGCGCCGGCCCGTCGGGCACAGCCGAGTTCAAGCCGGCGGACCTGCGCGGCGGCGCCGAGCGTGCCGCCGACCGGCGCAGCCCTGGTGGCTGCACTGGTGCACGCGGCGTGCACGCCTTTCACACGGCGGCCACCGCGGCGGCCAGGGCTTGGCAACAGCGGCGGCAGCAGCAGCAGCAGCACCACCACCAGGCCACCCCCGCTCCGACCGGACGGCGTCTCGGCGCCGCCCACGAAAGTGCGGTCGAGCATCGCGAGCCCAGCCCAGCCGCCGCCAGTGAAAGCGAATCGGGCGGCTGTGGCCGGGTCGGCCGGCCACCCGGTCGCTGACCCTTCCGATGAAAATACGCCAATTACGGAGGACGGCCGCGACGGCCGGTCACACATGGGCGGCCCACATCAGCGCCTGGGTGGCCCCAGGCGGCGCTGCGGACCGCAGTCTGGCCTCTAACGGCCTTGGTGTGGCCTCTGCCGGTCCTGCCCTCTGCCTCTGTGGCCTGGCTTCTGACTGTCGGTCTTGACCTCTGCCTGTCGGTCTTGACCTCTGCCTGTCGGTCTTGACCTCTGCCTGCCGGTTTTGACCTCTGCCTGTCGGTTTTGACCTCTACTTACCCTGGCCTGGCCTCTGCCTGTCCGGATTGGCCTTCGCCCCCGTGGCCTGGCCTCTGTCTGTCGGTCTTGAACTCTGCCTGCCGTGGCCTGGCCTCTGCCTGTCCGGCTTGACCTCTGCCGACCGTGGCCTGGCCGTGTCGGCTGTGCGAACGTCTGGGCTATCCCTGTAGGGTCCCCACCGCTCCACCTGCCCCTCAGCGACTCCGTACGGCTCTCACTGACGCAGCAACGGTGTCACTTTTGGAGAGGATGCCTGCCGGATCGAGCACGATTCCCAATGTTGTAGCACGGCAGTCGTCGCTGCAGTACGGCCGTCCATGTCACCAACATTCGGCACTGCAGCACGATTGTGGCCGCTGCAGTACGGCCGTCCATGTCGCCGACATTTCACACTGCAGCACGACAGTCGTCCCTGCAGCACGGCTGTCCATGTCGCCAACATTCCGCACTGCAGCACGACAGTGGCCGCTGCAGATGCGCCGTCACAACAGTGCCGCGACGTCACGCCGTCGACAGTCCAGTCTCTGTATTCGGGCACAGCTCTCAGTGCCGCGACGTCACGCCGTCGACAGTCCAGTCTCTGTATTCGGGCACAGCTCTCAGTGCCGCGACGTCACGCCGTCGACAGTCCAGTCTCTGTATTCGGGCACAGCTCTCCTCTCAATGTGTTGCATCAGTAATCGGGGTCGCATAACGTTTCTGATCGTTGTGACACAATGCAGCAGCTTCGACACAGCCGTCAGCCAGCGCCAGCTCGTCCTGAGTTGTCAGTACCTTCTACTGCGACACAGTGCCTACTCAGTCCTGCGACACAACCGTCAGCCACTGTCAGGGCGTTCTGAATTATCCGTACCTTCTTCTGCGACACAGCAAGTTCGTATCTTATTTCCAGTGTTCAGCCTGGCGCAGAAGCTGTTATGTGCTACCACGTCTTCAACGCCCATCATCTGCTTTTCCATTGTATGGGATGTGCAATGTCCCCTATGGCACTGGAGGGACAGTCTATGTTGAACCTTCTGAAATGTTAGAATTGTTCACCATGCAAACCTAACCCCTTGTAACATCCATCCCCAAATGAGCGCCGTACATAGGGTTTTCCTAGGTGCACTGGTTTTCTCCGAAAATGCGTCAAGATCACGTGCCAAGCATGTACTAGCGTCGATTCGTTGTGCTTCTCTTGGTTCTCGAAGGGACACCAGTACAGTGGATGAGCTTGCTTGGCCAGATGCCGGATCCGCCGCCGTTCCGATTTATCAGCGGCGCTCTCCCGACAGAGCACCAGCCGACCCGGTGCTCCCGGGACGGCTCCGTGCGGCCAGACACACCAGCGCAGGTACGGCCGGTCGATTTTCCATTGCACAACGTACCATCAGTTCGCCGAACCCGGCTGTGCCGAAAGTTTTGCACCGCCTCGTCGTCTGAGGCGGGGGGGCGCACGTGCCGATCTGTGCTCGGCTCGGAACACGGGCGGCTGCCGCCCGCCAGTCGGCACCGACGTCTGGCTCCCGTGTCGAGTCACGTCTGTCTGTTTGTGTCGCTGCCCGTGTCTGTCACATGCCACTGTCTGTGTCCTGTGTCTGTGTCCCATGCCACTGTGTCTGTCGCATGTCACTCTGTGTCTGTTACGTGTCGGTATCGGTATTGACGTGCTGCGTCTGTCGGTGTCGGTATCGGTATCTGCGGCTGCCACGCGACAGTGTTTGTGTTTGTGTTTGACAGTGTTTGTGTTTGACAGTGTTTGTGTTTGACAGTGTTTGTGTTTGACAGTGTTTGTGTTTGTTCTACCCTTTGTCATTGACCGACAGACGCAGCATGTGTGGTGACAGTGTTTATGTGCGACACCTCTAGATGTTGTGGAGGCAAGGGCATCATTTTGTGCTGATTATAATTATCCATAATATGATGCCCGATCATTCCTCATCGCAGTTGTGAAAGGAAAGATTACTGTAAATCGTCGTATGATATCCGAGTGTACAAGCTGCGCTGTGACAGCTCTGTTATGCTGATGTTCGGTGGTTCCGTTCAATACAAAATTTTCCTGGTAGAATCTTTTTACATTTCGACAAGATACCATTTCAGTGCATAACGTCGGAAAATGACCTTTGGGGAATTGGTATGGCCGTCGTGCCCCCTAGATCTCCGAGTGAATCTGTGTATGTATTCCGCACTCTCACATGCTCTCTTCTCTTCCAAGGCATTGACTCTGGCTCATGTTCACGTCTCTGGTGTCTACCTATATTCTGCCAGCTGGGGGGGGGGGTCTTCAACATTCTTTTTGTTCGCTCAATGTATTTCTCACCGTCTCACGGACCATCTCGTCGACGCTCAGCCTGCATTCTCATGTGATCGCGCCCTTTGCTATGACCGAATGGTCACCTAGTCAGTGACCTCTTGATGACGTCACTTAGTCATTGTCCTCTCGATGACGTCACGTAGTCATTGTTCCCTCCATGACGTCACGTAATCATTGTTCCATCGATTGCGATGCTCTTCAGCAGTAGCCGCGGATTGTGTGAGAGGCCTTCCATGAATGTTGAGATGATAGCCGCTTGTGCGCGCGCCTCATCTGCTCCCGTCGTTGCTACGATATTATCTTATCGAAAGCATTTCCATCAGCAGATTGGCCATGACTCGCAACAGGAGTGATGTCGATGTGAGAGGGATGTGGAATGAGATGGCTCCATCAGGTTTTTGGCAGGACTCGCTGACCTACACGGAAAATCACGCCTCCAGGCGTGTCTTGGTGAGCTCTGATATTTGTATCGGAAAGGCAGTCCTGTCTCGTCTTTATCTAGTTCGTTATCCAGCTAGCATCAGAGGACTCTACCAGCTCCTGACTTTGGAACAGTGGTAAAAAGTGAGTTCACGTGAAAGCGCAGAAGCATGCCAGATGGTTCTAATTTGATTTCCGTTAGGATATCCACGAGGTGTTCCAAGTTTTTTTTAGACACGAGCTCGTTTTCCCTACGAGAGTGCTGATCAATTGAGTGAGCTCCTTGGCCAGTTCATCGGTAGCTGAACTACGAGGGTCGATGACTGGCCGCAGGGGACCCCATCCCCGCGTGCCTTGGGCTACATTACCAGTCTGGAGTTCCGAGAGCTTGACTACTTCCAGACGTGACGACATTCCAGACATTTCAGACGTTCCAGACATTCCAGACACTTCCAGACATCTGTGCCCTGATGCTGTTTTATCTCGTCTTCCACCAGTTTCTCGATGTTATTGCTGAGATGCCCTGCTACTTGTGTGCGCGCATTATCCTGTTTCAGCACGGAGGAAACTTTCCGTTGTTTTTGTTCACACCTGTCCAGGGTTACTGTGATGTTTCATTTGTGTGCCGAGGGTAGTTCAATATCTTCTAAGGATCTAATCTGCTTAGTTCATCAGCGTTCTTTTCTGTCATGTTGGGTCTGGGAGTTCTCGTTTTCTGTTCTGCGGATGATCTATGACGTAGCTCTTTCTACTGTTGCCGTATTTGTCCTGCCTGGACCGATGGCAATCGTGACTTTGTTGCACTTTCGTTAGGGCGGCTGCAAAAATGTAGGCCCTATCTTAGTACATTTCCTTGGCTCTCAGCAGGACCCAGGACCCATTGTTAGCAGTGCTTTCGTGATTTATTATGTGTCTGTATCCGGCCTCTTCG
Organism: Ashinkailepas kermadecensis; assembly: GCA_034440615.1. Classification (NCBI taxonomy): domain Eukaryota; kingdom Metazoa; phylum Arthropoda; class Thecostraca; family Neolepadidae; genus Ashinkailepas; species Ashinkailepas kermadecensis. Next base: position 48,933 of record JAOTOM010003728.1, read on the forward strand.
CCAGCAGGGGCATGAGCTTCCTATTCTGTTTCTAGCGCTGTGTTCTGACAGATTTGTCGGCCGTGGCATTCCAAATGCCCATTATCATCCTACCATCTCCTTCGAATACTTCCTGCTTCAGTATGACATGACGTTTGTATATACCAACTAATGAGGCTGCTTTTGCACGTGTGTAGTAGTTTGTGCGGTCATCGACGGACGAAAACCCCTTCCTACCTGCTCGCAGTTCTTTGGCTGCCTTTGATGCGTTCGTGATATTTAACTGTTCGAGGATGATAGTAAAATTAGGGCGTTTGTTGAAATATCCTGGGTTGAGTGTGGCTCTTACTTTTCTTCGGCCTTGCGTCTGTTGTCTTTTTATGTTTTAATATCTTTATGTCGTTTTATAAGCGTCGCGGTTTTAAAGCCGGATTAAAAATGCTTAGTATTTATATCAGACATTATGCATTCGATGCATACCTCGACCAACTCTGACGAACCGTATGGATGCACGAATGGTGGGATATTTGAGTTTTAGGGCGCATCGACCAGGTTTGGTCATTTAGCGCCCAGATGGATGCACGGAGTTTCTTTGTAGCTACTCAGGTAGAGGGGGGAGGGGGAGAAGGTGCTGGACGACCACAACGCTAGGATTCCCAGAACCAGACAGGGTGTCGAACCCACGTGAACCCTGCAAAAATAATGTACCCAGATGCGTCACAAGTGATATCACTCCTAGCTGCCAATCTGTTATTCACGTTTAAAGCTGGCTTTATGTCAGTTACTACTCAGGCAAAGTGGAAAGCACCACGATACTTGATCCAATTTTTCTTCATTTCCAGTTCTTTTATACCCGTACAACCACGAGTTATTGGCAGGGATATGCTCGACGTGAATTAAATCAGTGCTGGCCTTGTTCTGTGCTTAACTACTGCGAAATGTTCTACCTGGACCAGATTAAGCATTTACAAAGCAAGCATTTACAGTCTTACGTGCTTGCTAGCTTGTGTGAAAAATTGATGACTATTTATACCTCCTATCACTTTTGAAGACAATTTTTGCTCAGTTGCACGAGCCGTTGGGTACAAAAGATGAATGACACGGAATGAACGGCGGCGTGAACGGCGGCGTGAAGTGCGAGTCTGCGGTGTGCATGCTCCTGTGCATCTGTGATGCACATACCGTGATGTACATACTGTGGGGTGCGTATGGAACCTCGATGGCCGTAGGCCCCTCCAATTTGGTGGCACGAATTATCGAAACACCGTACGTTTCGGCAGGCGTCCGTTCAGTTTTTTTTCCGATGAGGTAGGGCAGTAATGGACGAATGCCAGCACTTGATGCTGGGCAGTTGTCAATAAAAAGTCCAAAATAACTCACCGGATGGGTGATTTTCCTCTCTCTCCTTCCTCATCAATCGTGCATCTTAGTGGTCGAATTTTTGGAGCAACCGAAAACCTAGCAGCCTAACCTTTGTAGTGATGGCTGGTGAAAGATTATCGTCATGAATTTGATTCGTACGAGCCCGGCGTGGGTTTGGTAATGGTTGAGCAGCTGGCGACATTCTCCCGTGCCCGTTTTATTTCCCTTCTGGTGACCACCGGAGTCGTGCAGCCTACTGGTACGCTACCTCAAGTAGTTTCATGCAGTTCCATCGGCTTCTCTTTCATCCTTATGACTTCGAATGCAGGTCTGCTACCGTGATGAAAACTGCTCTAAGCTTCGAAGAAATACGTTAAGTTTTTGTGGTTATTGAACGACATGGTTATCAATTAGAGACTGTGTTTCGCATCTCTTCGTGATCCCCAATTTCACCCTCCCCTGACGCACCTTAATTTTCACCCGTTCCTTACAGGTTAATGGATAATGATATTTGCGGGCGTACACTGAACATCGCAATATGACAGCTGGATGATGGATGACAGCTGAACTGCTTGAACTGGTGAGCATCCATGTCGCCAATTTTGCCAACATTGCAACAGACGGCCTTCCGGTGCCGCGACGTGGGGTGGACGTTGAGGCGAGAGGATCGCTGACCTGGGATAATTCTACACTCCTGCCGGCGGGCGCCAACAGTAAGATGCGATGCCATCAGCCAGCCGGAGCCGGTGACCCGTATGTGAGCTCCATCAATCGGCTGCGGAGACCGTCTGGCCCGCCCACTATCCAGCGCTGCTCCGCCCTTGCCCTCTGCCGCCAAATGGGGTCCACCACCAGTAGAAAGTTCTCGGCAGCGCAAACGCGTCGTCGCGCCGCCGCCAGTAGGACAGGGCTGGCGCTCGCCCTTACCAGTTCGGCCTGCGTTCGCAGGCGCCGCGCGCTTGGCAGCCCGACCGCCCGCGCGTTCGATGCCGGCAGCGCCGTCGGTCGTCGGTTTGGTCGCCGGCCACGGGCGTCGGACGGGCAGCGCGGCGGCCGTCGGCAGCGGCGCGCTCGCGGCCGCCACATGGCAGTGCGGCGCGCCGGCGGCGGCCAGTAGCGCGCGCGTCGGCATGTTCCCGCGCCTGTACGCGTACGACGCGCTGCGCTCGCTGGTGGGCCGCGACGCGAAGGAGACGCAGTTGGGCGGCGCTGACGGTGCGCCGGCGCGCAGGACGGCGTCGGCCGGCGCGCCGGCGCCCAGTATCCTGAAGCGCGCCGCGGCCGAGGCGGTGCGCCCGCTCTGCGGCGCCGTCGAGCCGGCCAGGTGTCACGTGCACTTCGCCGACGGCGCCTGCCCGTACACGGGCTCGTGTCGGCCGCCGCGTCGGCCGCGACGCGACCGCGTCGCCATGGAGACCGATCGGCGACAGGCGGAGGCTGTCGAGCGGCAGGCGCTCGTGCCGGCTGCCGGCGCGCCGCCGCAGATCGTCGCGGCCACCACCGCCACCCAGCTCGGGTAAGTCGCTGGCGGCCGGCTCGTAGTCGAGTCGGGTGGAGTCGGGATCGCGCTGGGTCAGGTCGGGCCGCTCGAAACAGGAGCGTGGGCAGCTCCTGCCTGAGGAGACCAGGGTAAATTACGAGGCCGGCTGACCGAAGGTTAGGTCACTCCAGATGAGGTTCGTGTCGAGTCGGGTGACCGAGTTGCACGTTTTGTACGTGATTGGGTGGTTGGGTCGGGAAGGAGCAGGCACGCTGAGTGGCTTGGTGCCGCGGCCCCGCCGTTTGGGCACCAGCACGTGTCGCTGCGTGTGGCTGCAGTGACTCGCCGGCTGGGCTCCAGCATCCGCCGTGAGCAGCAGCATGCAGTGAAAACTGCTGATCAGTGCCTGCGCACACCTGAAGGTCACTCCAGATATCTCGCCTATCAGTCATCACCTTGCGCTGGCGTGATGATAAGACTAGACACCACTGCAACACATTCGACGCGTCGGACTTGGTGGTGATTCATTTACCGCCTGAGTGAGCTGTCATCGGCCGGCTTGGCAGTCTGGTCGACGGTGGTTTTCAGATGATCAACCCGGCTCGGGTTCGCGTGCCAACAGCTTTTTTTAATCTCTCTCTCTCTCTCTCTCTCTCTCGATCTGGTGGCGACTCGTCCCATGACATTCCCGACAAGAAGCGAGCATTGATCTCGCCTAGCTCGATGCTAAGACTCCCGGATGCATTCATTTCCCACCTGTGTCAAGCGAGCAGGAGCATCTGCGTGTGGGGAAAACGGTTCGTGGCGTCGTGTTCCATGCCGTCAGGAATAGTGCGTGAATACCGCTCTCGACGAAATTTGCCATGCCTTTCCACACAGCTGAAACTCAAGAACATTTTATGAAACCAGGTCCAATTATCAGTCTGTGATATCCTGATGTTTTTATGTTGTAGTTTCGACCACACCTGCAACTGACGGCGATTCGCATCTCAAGTTTTCCGGTGTTGTTTCTCTCCCATTTACGGGTGATCTTCCATGTACACGAGGCGTCTCCAACAGGCACGGCTGATCCTCGCGTGTACACCACTTTTCGTGGGCGCTGCTCTTGTGCCTGCCAGGCTGCCTGGCCTTTGGAGAATTACAGATGGCATGACTGATAATCTGCTCCATGAGAAAACTCGTTTATGGTAGTTACAAAGTGCGATGATTTCGCACTGCATGACCCTTGCAGTCGATGCGCCCCTACCCCCCCCTTTGATTCGCATGCACCAGTCTCATACCAATCTCGAATGGTACCAAGTAGCGTCTTCTAAGCTAGACAGGGTCTGACCTACACTGAGAGCGTTTCTACACGGCGGGGCATTGCGTCAGCAGGCAGTGGAGTTGTGCAGCGTACGCTAGAAGGCGAACAACATGTGCGTGCCTGCGTGAGTCAGTTAGACCTCGTCAGGTGTCCGTGTAAGTCAGATGTCGTCAGGTGTCGTCAGGTGTCTGTGCGAGTCATGTGTCGTCAGGTGGACCTCGTCATGTGCCTGTGCGAGTCAGGTATCGTCAGGTGGACCTCGTCAGGTGTCTGTGGAGTCATGTGTCGTCAGGTGTCGGCATGTGCCTGTGCGAGTCAGGTATCGTCAGGTGGACCTCGTACGTGCCTGTGGAGTCAGGTATCGTCAGGTGGACCTCGTCAGGTGTCTGTGCGAGTCATGTGTCGTCAGGTGGACCTCGTCATGTGCCTGTGCGAGTCAGGTATCGTCAGGTGGACCTCGTCAGGTGTCTGTGCGAGTCAGGTGTCGTCAGGTGGACCTCGTCACGTGCCTGTGCGAGTCAGGTATCGTCAGGTGGACCTCGTCAGGTGTCTGTGCGAGTCAGGTGTCGTCAGGTGGACCTCGTCGTTGGCTTGCCGTCCGATGACGTGCCGATGGGGAATCCATCACCGCTCCTCCCGCCAATGGCCGGGTGTGCCGGGACATCCATTGTTGCGTCGCCAGGGGCGGGCACGTGAGCCGCGGGACGGGCACGTGAGCCGGGCACGTGAGCCGGGTGAGCCAGGGGTGGGCACGTGAGCCGGGTGAGCCAGGGGCGGGCACGTGAGCCGGGCACGTGAGCCGGGTGAGCCAGGGACGGGCACGTGAGCCGGGTGAGCCAGGGGCGGGCACGTGAGCCGTGGGACCGCCCACGAAACGAAACGAAACGATGGCAGCAGCCACCGAGTTGTGGTGCTGCGAGTTGTGTTGGACAACCGGGCAAACGTCAAGAGCAGCCTCTGCGTGTTGGGCCCGCTGAGAATCTGACAGAGTCTTCACAGTCGGAGTCTTTGGGCAGCCTGTGTTTGGCAGGGTCGCAGCCAGGATGTACTTACAGGCAAGGGCGTCGCCACCGGGGGGGCAGGGGGCAGTCGCCCCCTGAAATTTGAGGAGGCCCCTATCCGGAAATGCACAGGAAAAAAGTAAGCAATGAGGCCGACGAGACACGAGAGGAGGCCTCCAAGACGTGAGAGGAGGCCCCTAATTTGAAGAAGGAGTCACCTAGGAGAGGATAGGAGGCCCCAGAAATCACGAGAGTGCCAACAATTGGCACGGAGGCCCCCAGGAATGCAAAGGATGCCTCCAGGATTACAAAGGAGGCCCACATGATTGAAAAGGAGGCCCCCAGGATTGTAAAGGAGGCCCCCAGGATTACAGAGGAGGCCCCAGGTTTGCAAAGGAGGACTCAAGGATTGCAAAGGAGGCCCCCAGGAATGCAAAGGAGGCCCCCAGGATTGCAAAGGAGGCCTCCAGGATTACAAAGGAGGGCCCCAGGATTGCAAAGGAGGCCTCCATGATTACAAAGGAGGCCCCCATGATTGAAAAGGAGGCCCCCAAGATTGCAAAGGAGGCCCCCAGGATTGCAAAGGAGGCCTCCATGATTACAAAGGAGGCCCCCTGGATTGAAAAGGAGGCCCCCAGGATTGCAAAGGAGGCCCCCAGGATTGCAAAGGAGGCCCCCAGGTTTGCAAAGGAGGACTCCAGGATTGCAAAGAAGACCCCCAGGAATGCAAAGGAGGCCCTCACGATTGCAAAGGAGGCCTCCAGGATTGCAAAGGAGGCCCTCACGATTGCAAAGGAGGCCTCCAGGATTGCAAAGGAGGCCCCCAGGATTGCAAAGGAGGCCCCCAAGATTGCAAAGGAGGCCCCAGGATTGCAAAAGAGGCTCCCAGGATTGCAAAGGAGACCACCAGGATTTCAAAGGAGGACTCCAGGATTGCAAAGGAGGCCCCCAGGATTGCAAAGGAGGCCCCAGGATTGCAAAGGAGGCCCCCGGGAATGCAAAGGAGGCCCCCAGGATTGCAAAGGAGGCCCCAGGATTACAAAGGAGGCCCCCAGGATTGAAAAGGAGGCCCCCAGGATTGCAAAGGAGGCCCCAGGATTGCAAAGAAGGCCACCCGGATTGCAAAGGATGCCCCAGGATTGCAAAGGAGGCCCCCATGATTACAAAGGAGGACTCCAGGATTGCAAAGGAGGCCCTCAGGATTGCAAAGGAGGACACCAGGATTGCAAAGGAGGCCTCAGGATTGCAAAGGAGGCCCCATGATTACAAAGGAGGACTACAGGATTGCAAAGGAGGCACCAGGATTGCAAAGGAGGCCCCCAGGATTACAAAGGAGGACTCCAGGATTGCAAAGGAGATCCCCAGGATTGCAAAAGGAGGCCCCAGGATTGCACAGGAGGCCCCTAGGATTGTAAAGGAGGCCCTCAGGATTGCGAAGGAAGCCCACAGGATTGTAAAGGAGGCCCCCAGGATTGCAAAGGAGGCCCCAGGATTGCAAAGGAGACCCCCATGATTGCAAAGGAGGCCCCCAGGATTGCAAAGGAGGCCCTCAGGATTGCAAAGGAGGCCCCCAGGATTGCAAAGGAGGCCCCAATACGGGAAGGGAGACCTCAGAAAATGAGAGAAGGCCCAAAGACGGAAGAGAAACCAGTGGATATGAGATGAGTTTCTGAGCCGTAAAAGCAGTCCCCGAAACGGGTAAGGTTCCACCAAGATAGAAAAGGATAATCCAGAAAAGTTGCAGGAAGCACCTAATTCGGAAGAGGACGATATAAGATTGGAAAGAGACCCTATGATGCACGAGGAAGCCCCTAAAATAGGAGAGAATGACCATTAGATCAGAGGGATGGCTCCCAGGCGAGAAAGAAGGCTTCAAGACGGGTAAGAAGGTCCCCAGGAAACGACAAGGTAACTGAGATAGGAAAGGTTGCGTGTAATTTGGAAGAGGAGCCACCTAAGATAGAACAGGAGTCCACCAGGAGATAAGAGGCCAACCTTAAAATGGGAAAGATAGAATCAAAACGCGGAACAGGAGGCCCCGAAGACGTGAAAGGAGGCCCTTAATTTAAAAAAGAAAGCCTCAAAAAGAAAAAAGGAGGCCCCTGCCGGACTCGAGAGGAGTCCCTCGAGATGGAGTAGGAGGTCTCCAGGGCCGAATGAGGTCCCGACGACCGGAAGGAATTCCCAGGAAATGAGAGAAGGCCCTTAAAATGGGAGTGGTAGGTAGCAGGTATGGAAGGAGGCGAGGTTTCCAAAATTGAAGATCCCTCAAGACGGGTAAGCTTTGCGAGGACAAAGGAGGAGGCCCACGAGGCGTGGCAGGAGGCCCCTAATTTGGCAGAGGATGCCCCTGGAACATGAGAGGAAGTCCCATGCCATGTTAAAGGGGCCCCAGGATGTGGGAGGAGGTCCTCCAAAACGGGAGAGGAGGACCATTGAATATGGAGGAGGGTAGGACGGACGAGAAGACGTCCAAAACCGGTAAATAAGCTCCAGGAAATGAGACGAGACCCCTAAGACGCGAGAGGAGGTCTATCATTTTGTAGAAGCATCTGAAATGGCAGGAGTCGTGCCGGGGTACTTGAAAATCACGACATGGGCCCAAAAAGATCCGGCCGGGGCCCCTGAAAATCTCGCTGAGCCTATGGGTACCAAAAATTCACGCCCGGATCATGAAAATCACGCTAGGGGCACGATAAGTCGTACCGTTCCCCAACAGTATCATTTGGACACAAATGAAGCCGGGGCAACGAAAAACAATCCGGACATGGATAATCACTCTTGGGCCCGAACAATGACACCAAAAGCATCCAAAACGTATTGGACACCCACAAAGTGTCGAGGTCGCTAAAACCCCCGCTAGGAATCCAAGCAAATGACGTCGGGACACCAAAGATTACATTGGACTAAAAAAGTCGCGTCGCAGCCTTCGAAAATCTCACTGGGGACCAAAAAAGTCGCGCCTGGACCCCAAAGGTTGCTGCTGCCCCAAAAATCAATTATCAACCGGAATGTCACTCTGCGGCCAAAAAATCTGGTCAAAGTCCCCGCAAAACACGTTGGGCACTGGAAGAAAAACGTGTCAGGGCACCGAAAACAATCGCACCTGGAGACCGAAGAATCATACCAGAACCCAAAAATATCACATAAGGACCTATAGAAAAAATAGAACTCCTTCGGTGGCCGCAGTGACATATCAAAGGGGCAAATGGCCCCTCCCTCCTAAGAGGGATATGCTCCCAAGAATCGAGCCGAGGCCCCCAAAAGTCGCGCTGGGACCACAAAAATTCGCGTCGGTCCACCAGAATTCGCGTAGGGGCTCAAAGTAAATACGTCGGGCCCCAGAAAACTCGCTCCGAGGCACGAAAATCTGCAACAGGAACCGCCAAGATCGCGTTGGGGTCACAGCTAAGTACAACACGCCCCGCAAACTCGAACCGGTCCCACAAAATTTCGCGCTCGGACCCACAATTCGGTAGTACCAAAAATGTCGCGCTCGGACCCATCGGTAGTACCAAAAATTTGGTCTGGGCATCAAAAATTAACGTCGGGCTGCCAACAATTGGCGTCTATGGCCCCACATAGGCACCGTGTGACCCCCAAAGTCCCATCGGTATCCGAAAAATAAAGCCGGAGCCCTCCAAAATCAGGAGGGATTGCAAAAAAGTCCGGGTCAGGACAATGGTTCTGGAGCACCGAACATGTCATCAGATGCCTTGACAAATCGCGTACGGCATCGAAAAACATACCGGAGCTCGAAGAAAATCGAGGTGAGATACAAAAACATGGCACCAGGGACTCGAAAAATCAGGGCGGGATTCGGAAGTTAAAGAAAATTCAGAAGAGATCCACAAAAATCGCGTTGAGCCCAGATAACTGGCGTTGGGTCCGGGAACCACGCGCCTGGGCGCGATAAGTCGCGCTGGGACCCATAAAAATCGCACCGAAACCTCAAAATCGTACTGGAGCCCCACAAATGTGCGTCAGAAGCCCCAAATAAACACAGCGGGACCCTAAGAGCACAACGGGGACCGAAAATGCGACTGGCCCTTCAAAGCGCAGTCTCGTAAAAAGCGGCAGGGTCCGAAAACATGCGTTGTAGCCATAACTACATATATATACCGGGAACACTAAAAAAAAACAAAAAAAACACCGGAAGCTCTCAAGGCACATAGGGGCCATATGACCGCACAAGGGCCTGAAAAGAGGCTGGGGCCGCAAAAAGCAACATGATCCCAAAACGAACAAAAATACCGGGCACTAAGTAAACACATCGAGATCCTTGAAAGCGCCCAGACAACTAAAAAAAAAATATTCGGTGCGCAAAAAAAGCAACAAAACCCTAAAACGAGCAGGGGTTTCGAAAATGCGTTGGACCTCTAACAAAAATGAATTGGAGCCTTAAGACACATCCGTAGACGAAGAAATACGAAACGGGTCCAAAGAAGTACACTCAGGCAGGGCTTCGGTTGGGTAGCCAACCTGGAAGCATGTTTAATCAAAGATATGAGGTGCATCAAAGCTCAGCGGGTATCCGCATTTCTTCACCATAAAATATGGCAAGAAGGGAACTAATGATCGAATTTAATTAATCGAATTTTCGCAGCGAACGCCCATACGAAGCATTTTATCACGTCAGATATGGCGCAAGTCTATCATGTGGCAGCAATTAACAAAGCGTAGGAGGCCCAGCAGAATCCGTAGCATCGCACGAAGTGGGGCGAATGCGCCGAATGCGCAAGATGGGTGTGCACGTGCACTAACGTTGGCGTCGTGGCGACCGGGCACTATGAACTGGAATGTCTGAAATTGGAAAATTTTACATTTTAAAGTGATTTGTGCAGGTGTAATTTCAGCAGTGCGAGGTGACTTGTCAAGGAATACCAAAAGAATACATTTGAACAGGTTGTGGGAGCTAGGGTTGAAATCCGACGAATCAGAAACGATAGTGGTAGATTAGGCCCCTCCACAGGATAATTCAGTTGATCACTAATTATTTTATTTAAAAAGTTCCCCTTTGACAAAATAGTGGTCGAAATCGGAAGACTATATTCAGTAGTTGGACCCCCTCCAAATACGTTTGCCCCCTCCCCTTCACGCAAATATGGATGCGTCACTGGTCTCCCAATAATTTTCAGAACTTACGCCCATGGAGCAAAGCCAACATTGCGGGGGTAAATTCCCCCTCACAAGCATACAAAACAACACCGATGCCCCATATTAAATGGGAGGAATGATGTTTAAAATGTATTTTCTTCCTACAAAGTTGTCTTCTGTGATTACAGCTTGCATGATTAGAGCTTCCCAGCTTCAGTACCTTCTCAACGACATAATTTACAAAACGGTACAGCATAACGATAACCATGGGCGTGACGGCGTGGGATTCGAAGGTTTTGCATTATTTATGCATTGTCATTGTTACATTGTTGCATTGCCATTGATGCATGGTTGATCAATGCTTGTTCTTACCGTGAATTGATTCGCGGAGTATTTATTAGTTTAGCTTCTGTGCCAAGTGCCTTGCAGCCAGCACCAAATGTTATGAAAAAAAAGTAATAAGTCCCTACGATGACGATCAGAAAACCAATTCAATCCACTTCTCGTTGTCACCTTCGTGAAATTGTTGTCCTGGGACTGAGAAATGATCGTTTAAGTTTGTTTATGAGATCAAGCTGGTGGGAATGACTAACAGTAGTGATGAACCTAGCTATATTCAGTTAAACTTGGTGAACAAAGAAGTGGGTTGATCAATGGGAGATATCTTTAAGATATGCTCAGCACGAGCCCCACCAGCTCGCTACAATCTAGAGGCCAGCGGGAAGATTCTTCTCGTCGATAAAGCATAAAGATATTGGTTTGTTTTGGCACTGACGTATTTATCTACATTTGCTTATTTATACCCTGGTATGGCTCGGTTCCTAGCGAAAAAAAAGATTCTTGCTATTGCGCTTTGCGTAAATTATATACCATGCCAAGAACAAACAAGACATCAATATGAAATCATGTTCCCATTCGGGAACCATACTAAGAGCCTAAAAAAGCAAGAGGAGGCCCTAACACAGTGGAGGCCCCTTTTCGGGGAGCAGGAGGCCCCCTATCAACATTGCCCCCCCTGGAAGAATTTCGTGGCGACGCCACTGCTTACAGGGGGCCCGACCCCCAAACAATGCTATGTCAGCAAGACCGCTTTCTGCACGCGAAGTGCGTCTAAAATATGTCGTTTGATAAGGTATGAATGCTTTAATACCATCGACACGACTCTACTCCACCACTTCACCATACCACCACACTGCTCCACCACCCCGAATCACAAAACCACTCCACAATACCACTACACTACTCCACCGCCCTACATCACAACTCCACTCCACCACTCCATAATACCCACCTCTCCATTGATACTAGCTCGACGCTAGTAAGCGCACGGATTGCAACTGCGTTTGTATTCCCGTTCCTCAACATTCCGCATTTACTTCTGAATTTTGTTTGGTTGAGCCATGTTTTTAGGAGAATGCTTTGCAGCACAGTCGAGACAAGCGCTCATTGTTTTTCGGCTATCTGCTTCATTTGGCCGATTTAATGTTGTTCAATTCTGGTCACGCTACACAATGTGTCCGATTCGCATTTTTACAAAAACGTATCTACCCAGGCGTATATACTATGCTGCTCATAGTTATGGATATAAATAATCATGACTCACACACATATCATTTTAATTAATTTAATAGTTTGCCTTTGTGTCTAATAAACTAGAAATATAGACGCTCCAGAAATGGGTATCATTATTACTATTTCGGTGATAGCTGATATCTTAAGTTATCAGTCTCACTTATTTCTGTGCAATGCTTGAGAACACATACAAATTGCGATAGTACATGCTTGTGTCGAGAATGTATGCGTGGAGGATACAGTCCGAACCCTAGCCCAGTGGCAATCGTAATACCTTTAAGAACAGGTGTCTGGTGATCTCATGCACGCTCGGTGTTTCCGTTCCATGTAATCCTCTCACCCAGGAATGTCCTGATCTTTCTCAGGAAAAGCTGGCTTGGCTTTGGCAACAACTCGGTCTGCCGAAGTTCATCCCTATAGATGATGGTGCACTGTGACTGCCCATCCCTTGACACTGCCTATGGTGGTCATTATTCAGATCTGTCGTGCCAGGTTGCTGTCGTAGGCGTCACGCGTACTTGTCGTACCGGGTGGCTGGCGAGGTGTCTCGACTCAGAGACCGGTGACGAGGCGATGGTGCGTTGTCTCCTGTGTACACAGACACCTGCAGTGGTGCCCGGTAACGCGAATGGATGCAACAACCGAACACAGCCAGCTGAATCTGACCTGAAGAAAACAATGGCTGGACATTGTATGGACCCTGCGAGAGGAGGAAAATAACGTCGTGACGTCTGCAATCGCTTTCGAACTCCTCAGTTGCCCTAGCTTCTCAACTCTAATGGTGGGGTGCGGCTGGGAGCGATAAATATGTCACTTCACCAAGTGGCGCAACGCTTTTGTTCAAGGAAGCTACGCAATAACACAGACAAATCGGACTACATTTGAAGTTCGCACGCCATTGCCAGCCACTTATTTGCTTCATTGTGAATTTTCATGACGCTGCTAACTATGCTATGCTAGAATCTAGAGTGTCTATTTTACTCGATCAATTTATATCGGAGTTATATCCACGGTGGTCTGTTTTTTCAAGCTTCTTGAAGAAATCTTCCCATTGCGATGCCGCTGTCAGACTGATTTATGAGTCGTTTTCCAAAGTTGCCGGCGGAATGTTTCTCGTGCAATGCCGCTGTGCGACTGACTGCTGAAGATGGCTGCCCTCAGCCACAGCCACGTGACCCCGCCGGGTGCTGTGCACAGCGCGCACGGCGTGCACGCCGGCCATGTCGGGGCACGATCGGCGGCGGCCGACGGCGGCCTGGTATTGCTATTCCCGTCACGGCGCCCACTGAATGACACATGGCTACTGGGACGATCCACGCGCTGACCTACATAACAGCCTCTTTTGAGCACCGTGGACATCTTCTTCGTCCGATCTCGGGTGCGACGAAGACCGCGACGGCTGTCACCACCCCGCAAGGGTATGACGTGGTCCGTATGACGTGTTCCGCCGCCACCACCACACTGCCAAGATATGACGTGGTCCGGCACCACCACCACCCTGCGAGGGTATGACGTAGTCCGTCACCACCACCACCCTGCCAGGGCATGACGTGGTCCGTCACCACCACCACCCTGCGAGGGTATGACGTGGTCCGTCACCACCACCACCCTGCGAGGGTATGACGTAGTCCGTCACCACCACCACCCTGCCAGGGCATGACGTGGTCCGTCACCACCACCACCCTGCGAGGGTATGACGTAGTCCGTCACCACCACCACCCTGCCAGGATATGACGTGGTTCTCCATCAACACCGCCCTGCGAATACAAATGAAGGTTTCAGCTAGAAAACAGAAGTGTTTTTGCGCATAGCTTTGATACTATTTTTTTTAAACCCGGGATACACGTGACAAGCTAAGTCCTAATTGCGTTGTAAGTGTTACGTCAATATCGAGTCAGGTCACTGAGGTCAGGTCAGGTCCCAAGATTTCCCCATGATACATGTATTCGAGGTGTGCTGGAGGATAAAATACGGGTTATTACAAAGTAAAAATGTTTGAAGCAGGGCACTTTTGCACGCCAATTTGGTTTGTGATGTGATCAGGGTCTCCAAGGTGGATTGTGAATTCCTCAAACAGGTTTGAAAACGTTTGGTTTTGCTTCGGTGCCGCACATGCGAGCGTCATCTGTTTAAAAAATTGTTATCTACAGTTCACATGTTCACATGTTTCCGGGTATTTGACCTTGAATGGATGGGAGAATTTGACCTTTGCCTTGTCACATGTGATATGCCAAGTTTTCAGTTTACATACCGTCAATATTGAGGTACAAACCGCATTTGTTTTACGACCATGGCCAGAAACTACGGCGAAGACGGGCGGCTGATTACACCCCTCCATTGACGTCTCTAACCTGACCTAGAAGATCAACCAAAATAAACATATAAATTACATCAAGCAACTTTAAAATAGCATGGGTGTAGCTACATCGTGCCGTTTACCGCATCCCTCTAATTCGCTTAAACAAATGTTAATGGGGGTCAAATTGACCCCCACGTCCTGACTGCAAGGTGCACAACTATCCCGCACTGCGCGAGCTAAAGTGGCCAATCTACTATTCATTCGTAATACGACCTCAGGCAAGGACGGACAGCCACGCCACTTCTGTCTTCTGGTTGGCCATCCTGGTGCAGTTTGGTGGGTTCGCTGCTCGACTGCCCAACCTCACCTGCCACGTGACATGCTTGTCCTTGCCCTTCTTTCTTTGCGACAATGATCGCTGACGTAGGCTGTCTTGTCATATTCCAAATATGTTCAGTTCACGTGTTGGATATCGGTGCATTATTTTGAAAGTTTTTGTCTCTCGCTTGGGCCGGAGACAAATCGCATCCCTGCCCAAATAGCCTAATAGATGTAGCTAGTCTCCCAGCGATAAGACTGCATTACTCTCCCGTAGCTTTATACGCAGGAGTCTCGTCGTTAGGTGCGCTTGTATTGTACATACCTGCCGACTAGCTGAGTACCAACCGACGCTTGCCCTCTCTCTTAGTTGTGAAGGAAATAGACAGAGACGGGAACAGAGGCAGAGGCAGAGGAAGAGACAGAGGCAGAGACAGAGACGGGGACAGGGACAGGGACAGGGACAGACAGACAGAGACAGACAGAGACAGACAGAGACAGACAGAGACAGACAGAAACAGAGACAGAGACAGAGACAGAGACAGGGACAGGGACAGGGACAGGGACAGGGACAGGGACAGGGACAGGGACAGGGACAGGGACAGGGACAGGGACAGGGACAGGGACAGGGACAGGGACAGGGACAGGGACAGGGACAGGGACAGGGACAGGGACAGGGACAGACAGACAGACAGACAGGCAGACAGACAGGCAGACAGACAGGCAGACAGGCAGACAGACAGGCAGACAGGCAGACAGGCAGACAGGCAGACAGGCAGACAGGCAGGCAAACAGGCAAACAGGCAAACAGGCAGAGACAGGCAAACAGGCAGAGACAGGCAGACAGGCAGACAGGCAGACAGGCAGAGACAGGCAGAGACAGGCAGAGACAGGCAGAGACAGGCAGACAGGCAGAGACAGGCAGAGACAGGCAGACGGGGGCAGACGGACAGACAGACATAAAATTTAGTTGGTCACTAGTTATAAAAATAGAAAACCCCGGGTGCCAAATTTCGGCGTACTGCCGCGCGCGACGGAAAGACAGAAAAGAAAGACAGGAAGACCGAGGGGTCCCACTGGCAGCCGGCTTGCCACGGGCGACGCGGCGACACACGACAGCGGCGCGGCTGCAGCGAGCATTCACGGCTGGCTGAACGACCCATTGATACGTGCAGTCAAAGGACTTGCCTGATGAGTGTGTCGTTGGACTAGAATTGAGCAATCGGCCATTGAGCTGAATGTCTGCGCAGCAGCCTTACTTTGATCCTGACCCCGTGAAAATATCGCAGCGAACAGATTACGCGTTTCAGTCCAGTGGGGATACAGCCTCCGATAAGTGCGAAGTTTCAATTTGAATGCACAATATGCGTGCGCTTTCCACGAAGTATGGTGGGCGGGGGATAGGAAGCACTGAAAATATATCAGAGAGCGAAACATGAACCTTTTCACAGGCCCCTTTCACTCTTTGGGTTCGCATCCTTCATGTTCGCTTTCAGACCGAACCTCTGATGGAAATGCGCAAATTCTGATTCTCCTCGTGGTCGATCTGTTCTGACTTGACCTTGTCCGCCGGACCAATCTGTTGCCACAGATAGGGTCGGTGGGCACGCGGCGGCTAGTGGTACTACAGTTTCAGTTGTGAACCTCCCCGTGGCCTGACCTGACCTAACCTGACCTGGTGTCTTTGTCTACAGGACGGAGCTGCTGCCGCAGTTGGGCTCGGTGGGTGAGCAGCGGCCAGTGGAGCTACAGTTTCAGTTGTGAGCCTCCCTCGTGACCTGACCTGACCTGACCTGACCTGACCTGATGTCTTTGTCTGCAGGACGGAGCTGCCGCCGCAGTTGGGCTCGGTGGGTAAGCAGCGGCCAGTGGAGCTGCGGTTCCAGAACCTGTGTACATCGGTCAACAAGCGGCAGACTCTGGCCGGGATTTCTGGACACGTTCGACCGGGGGAACTGCTGGCCGTGATGGGCCCCAGTGGTGAGTGTTCCCCCCCCCCCCCCCGTGTTCACTTGCCACCTCAATACACTCACCGGTGTGCAATTCGATGCGCAATCGTATTCGCTTTGACTGGCGGTTAGAAAGTCGAACCGGTGCCGTGGTCGAATGCGATCGGACCGAACCGGATGTTTTATTATATTGTTTTTTTTCTTCTTCTTTTAACTTTGGTTCTGTTGCACTGATGCGTGCCGAGCGTCTCAACTGGCGTTTTGGACCTCCCAGGCAAGAACTGCTCGTGCGTGTGTTGAACCGACAAACTGCGGCCCAGCGGCGCTGTTTCTTCATTGTCATCCTAGCTGTCCCGATTTGAAACTCCATCTAAACGTGTCGCTGCGTAACATGACCGCTGCTTGAGATGTTGCGGGCTACATGATACGTCGAGTGAATGCCTCGGGATTTGCTGCGCCGGCTCGGGCACCAGATCTGGCCACATGGAATCTGGCCTTTTATGGCGGTGTCTGTGCATGTCAGGAATCTGCCGACACAGGCTTCGTGAAGAGAGCAGCGGCATGACGTGGCACGATTGATCTTCATTGGTCAGAAATACTGTGAAGCTGACGTTGGAAAACACCGATCTACTATCGTCAGCCGACAGGCAGAGCGCGCCCTCGCTCAGTGCAAGTGGAATTTCGCAGGGACGCGTTCAAAGTGACGAGTTCTCGTCGTGGCACTGCGATCCGGTATTGTGTGATTAGTTGTGCCTCAGGCACAAGGTCGGTGCAACAGCAACGTGTGCGTCCTGAGTGTTGATGACAAATGTGGTCATTAGTTGCTGTAAATAATCGGATCCCACGTGACTGCAATGAACTAGGCAATACCAAGCACCAGCTAGGCAATGCGATTCACATACAGATAATTGAAGGCATGTGCCATTTTACACTCGGCAATACGACGGACTACGCGACCATGTGGTGGCAACTAAATATCCGTCCATGGCCAAGGAGTCGTTCATGGCCAGGGATCCGTCCATGTTCAAGGAGCCGTCAATGGCAAAGGATCCGTCCGTGGCCAGGGATCCGTCCCTGGCCAGGGATCCGTCCATGGCCAGGGATCCGTCCATGGCCAAGGAGCCGTCCATGGCCAAGGAGCCGCCCATGGCCAAGGAGTCGTCCATTGTCAAGGATCCGTCCATGGCCAAGGACACGCCCATGGCCAAGGAGTCGTCCATGGCCAAGGAGCCGTCCATGACCAAGGAGCCGTCCATGGTCAAGGAGCCGTCCATGGCCAGGGATCCGTCCCTGGCCAGGGATCCGTCCATGGCCAGGGACACGCCCATGGCCAAGGAGCCGTCCATGACCAAGCAGCTGCCAACATGCAGAATGTAGTTCCAAACGCACCGCCTCGACAACATTTGGTGCCGAAATCAGATCGGTATTAAAGCCATGTTGGATAAATACGCCGTTAAAATAACAGAAGCTATCCACTAATGTCTGTGCAAAATATTGCAGTACCCATCATAGCCAAGTAGTTTGTCAATTTGCTCCTCTAGCCATGCAAATCCCGGCATTTCCACCTTACGCCAGACGCCGCTAAGACAGGTATGGTGCAAAATTGGTCACGTACCTAAAACTTTCAATGATTATGGGGGAAGGAACTGCTGGCCGAATGATTGCTGGAGTGAGCTTTCGGGATCCGGTCCCTTACTTCCTATGTTTTGTATTTGTTAGCGGAGCTTATTGCCTCGTGGAATTTGACAGTTGAGGCGGTTAAATTTATGCTTTATTTGTTTATTGGGCGGTTCACGACGCATTGTATGCACATTCACGGCTAATGACGCCGCCCACACTGTTTCGCCGGTGGGCCGCGGGATTGGGAAATGTCCCGAGTGGTGCGAGTGTTGAACCCGGGACCCTTGGTACCCAGAGCTCAATACCTTAACCACTCGGCCATCCCGGCCCCGAAATGTATGCTTGCGCCTGCCTTACCACGAACCTCATCTCCCCCGCGACATGGCTACGTGGCATCACGAGAACCAGTCTGTAAGCGTCCCGACCGTGTTGTAAGCATGACTTACAACACCGCTACTCGTCACAAGGAGTGAACTCACACCGACGTCACCAGAGTTGCGTCACACCTGACATCACCAGAGTGACGTCACACCTGACGTCTGCGCATGCTCACGTCATCGCTTCAGCGCCAACGACCACGAGGCGGCCACCGTCGTCTCTCACGTCGGCTCCCACGAGACAGTGAGACACACAGCACAGCGCGTCCGGTCCCGCATGGCGGCACATCATCCGCCTGTCTGCTTCCCTCGGCAGAATCTGTGCACCTGGTGGGCAGTCGAGCACGGGTGCGACTCGCCACCCCGCCGCACCCCGCTCCCCATGGGTGCGACTCGCCACCCCGCCGCACCCCGCTCCCCATGGGTGCGACTCGCCACCCCGCCGCACCCCGCTCCCCATGGGTGCGACTCGCCACCCCGCCGCACCCCGCTCCCCATGGGTGCGACTCGCCACCCCGCCGCACCCCGCTCCCCACGGGTGCGACTCGCCACCCCGCCGCACCCCGCTCCCCACGGGTGCGACTCGCCACCCCGCCGCACCCCGCTCCCCATGGGTGCGACTCGCCACCCCGCCGCACCCCGCTCCCCACGGGTGCGACTCGCCACCCCGCCGCACCCCGCTCCCCACGGGTGCGACTCGCCACCCCGCCGCACCCCGCTCCCCATGGGTGCGACTCGCCACCCCGCCGCACCCCGCTCCCCATGGGTGCGACTCGCCACCCCGCCGCACCCCGCTCCCCATGGGTGCGACTCGCCACCCCGCCGCACCCCGCTCCCCATGGGTGCGACTCGCCACCCCGCCGCACCCCGCTCCCCATGGGTGCGACTCGCCACCCCGCCGCACCCCGCTCCCCATGGGTGCGACTCGCCACCCCGCCGCACCCCGCTCCCCATGGGTGCGACTCGCCACCCCGCCGCACCCCGCTCCCCATGGGTGCGACTCGCCACCCGCCGCACCCCGCTCCCCATGGGTGCGACTCGCCACCCCGCCGCACCCCGCTCCCCATGGGTGCGACTCGCCACCCCGCCGCACCCCGCTCCCCATGGGTGCGACTCGCCACCCCGCCGCACCCCGCTCCCCACGGGTGCGACTCGCCACCCCGCCGCACCCCGCTCCCCATGGGTGCGACTCGCCACCCCGCCGCACCCCGCTCCCCATGCTGACGAGGCTGTGGACGCTCATCGATCACCCGTTCCTACACCAACCAGCGGTCATGCATCTCATCAGTCCTCGTGCTAAGCAGGCGGTCATCTTCCCTGCGTAACTCTCACACTGACCAGTACGTTGTTACCTTTGCCGCCCGTGCCAGCACTGACCAAACGAACATCGTCCCCACCTGCGCCCTCGCCAAACGG
The DNA here is from genome assembly GCA_034440615.1 of Ashinkailepas kermadecensis. Taxonomy (NCBI): domain Eukaryota; kingdom Metazoa; phylum Arthropoda; class Thecostraca; family Neolepadidae; genus Ashinkailepas; species Ashinkailepas kermadecensis. The sequence continues at coordinate 68,706 of JAOTOM010003728.1, forward strand.
GCGCTCGTCTTGATCATCCGTGCCTGCAAAACCAGGTGGCTATCTCACCAGTCTAGCACTGCCATGTGGCTATCTCACTAGTACAGCACTACCAGGTGGCTATCTCACTAGCCCAGCACTACCAGGTAGCTATCTCACCAGCCCAACACTACAAGGTGGCCATCTCACTAGCCCAACACTACCAGGTAGCTATCTCACTAGCCCATCACTACCAGGTAGCTATCTTACTAGCCCAACACTACCAGGTAGCTATCTCACTAGCCAAACACTACCAGGTAGCTATCTCACTAGCCAAACACTACCAGGTAGCTATCTCACTAGCCCAACACTACCAGGTAGCTATCTCACCAGTCCACAGTCCAGCACTGTCAGGTGGTTATCTCACCAGTCCAGCACTGCCAGGTGTTATCTCACCAGTCCACAGTCCAGCAATGCCAGGTTGGTAGCTATCTCACCAGTCCAGACACCACCAGGTGGTCATCTCACCAGTACGGACACCACCAGATGGTTATCTCACCAGTCCAGCACTGCCAGGCAGACTTGTGCTCGACTCAAATTTGTTGAGTCGACTCACATGTGACTCATATATCTTGAGATCTGATTCGACTCATGATTCAGAGCAGGTCAAAATTATTTGATTCGACTCAATTCAGACTCAGAGCTCACGAAGCATGATTCGACTGGCGACTCAAACAGACTGACAAATTTGAATCGATTCAGATCCAACTCAGTGGTATCAGACTCATGAACCATATGATTCAGTGTGCACTGCTCACACATTATATATATATATATATATATATATATATATATATATATATATATATATATATATATATATATATATATATATATATAATTTCCTTATTTAATTAGATACAGATGAATATGCTTTGACATCAAAATGTCTGTTGAATAAATTTGTTTGCTATAACGTTGTTTTCACCTCACATTATATATATAATGTGAGGTGAAAACAAAGTTATAGCAAGAATAATTTATTTCACAGATGTTTTGATGTCAAAGCATCTTATAATATAATATATATATTATATGTATAATGTGATGTGAAAACAAAGTTATAGCAAAAATAATTTATTCGACAGACGTTTCGATGTCAAAGCATTTTCATCTGTGTCTAATTAAATAAGGGAATTAGTATTTATTTAGACACCAACGAAGATGTTTCAACGTCGAAACATCTGTTGAATATAATTTTGCTATCACTTTGTTTTCACCTCGCATTATTTATCATTCGTCATTAACTGTAATGGTAAGTATATATATATAAACGAAGTTGAGTTGCAAGCACCACAAATGAAAAAGAAAGTAAGTATGTAATGTATTACAAAACTCCTGTAGTGATGTCAGTCTTTTGTTTTATTACATATCAGACGCGCGCGTAACAAATAACAAACGAAAGCAATTTTATTCAGTGCAGATACCTATTGCAGTGCAGGACCGTTTCGGTTCCATGTTCTTTTACACAATCACAACCCATTTCTGTGTTGTGTTCCTGGCACTAGGATTGACTCATGCATGATACTGATTTTGAATATCAAGCTTAACTTTAATACTTATTTGTAGTTATTGTCATTGGTTTTTGGGAAATAAATTCAGTACCCCTCATTCTTTACTCACTGGCAGCTGACAAGCTGACAATTGTAATGCTAAGCATTAATAATTATGCTATGTTTTTACTCCCTACTTTGTGTCATGGAATACTATTCACAAAGATACATGCTTTATATCATTTTTTTCATAACTTGCATTATTTGAGTCATAAGACTCAAATGACTCGTTGTGATTTGAATGATTGACTCATGATTCGACTCATTTTTTAAAGAAAGATGTGATTCAACTCATGACTTAAGATATATTTTGGGGAAAGAATCGATTCAACTCGCGATTCATCCAAAAACGATTGATTCATGAGTCGATTCTCGATTCAACTCGAGTCGAGCACAAGTCTGCTGCCAGGTGGTCATCTCACCAGTTCAGACAATATCAGGTGGTTATCTCGCCACTCCAGCACTGCCAGGTGGTCATCTGACCAGTTCAGACAATATCAGGTGGTTATCTCGCCACTCCAGCACTGCCAGGTGGTCATCTGACCAGTTCAGACGATATCAGGTGGTTATCTCGCCACTCCAGCACTGCCAGGTGGTCATCTGACCAGTTCAGACGATATCAGGTGGTTATCTCGCCACTCCAGCACTGCCAGGTGGTCATCTGACCAGTTCAGACGATATCAGGTGGTTATCTCGCCACTCCAGCACTGCCAGGTGGTCATCTGACCAGTTCAGACAATATCAGGTGGTTATCTCGCCACTCCAGCACTGCCAGGTGGTCATCTGACCAGTTCAGACGATATCAGGTGGTTATCTCGCCACTCCAGCACTGCCAGGTGGTCATCTGACCAGTTCAGACGATATCAGGTGGTTATCTCGCCACTCCAGCACTGCCAGGTGGTCATCTGACCAGTTCAGACGATATCAGGTGGTTATCTCGCCACTCCAGCACTGCCAGGTGGTCATCTGACCAGTTCAGACAATATCAGGTGGTTATCTCGCCACTCCAGCACTGCCAGGTGGTCATCTGACCAGTTCAGACAATATCAGGTGGTTATCTCGCCACTCCAGCACTGCCAGGTGGTCATCTGACCAGTTCAGACGATATCAGGTGGTTATCTCGCCACTCCAGCACTGCCAGGTGGTCATCTGACCAGTTCAGACGATATCAGGTGGTTATCTCGCCACTCCAGCACTGCCAGGTGGTCATCTGACCAGTTCAGACGATATCAGGTGGTTATCTCGCCACTCCAGCACTGCCAGGTGGTCATCTGACCAGTTCAGACGATATCAGGTGGTTATCTCGCCACTCCAGCACTGCCAGGTGGTCATCTGACCAGTTCAGACGATATCAGGTGGTTATCTCGCCACTCCAGCACTGCCAGGTGGTCATCTGACCAGTTCAGACGATATCAGGTGGTTATCTCGCCACTCCAGCACTGCCAGGTGGTCATCTGACCAGTTCAGACGATATCAGGTGGTTATCTCGCCACTCCAGCACTGCCAGGTGGTCATCTGACCAGTTCAGACGATATCAGGTGGTTATCTCGCCACTCCAGCACTGCCAGGTGGTCATCTGACCAGTTCAGACGATATCAGGTGGTTATCTCGCCACTCCAGCACTGCCAGGTGGTCATCTGACCAGTTCAGACGATATCAGGTGGTTATCTCGCCACTCCAGCACTGCCAGGTGGTCATCTGACCAGTTCAGACGATATCAGGTGGTTATCTCGCCACTCCAGCACTGCCAGGTGGTCATCTGACCAGTTCAGACGATATCAGGTGGTTATCTCGCCACTCCAGCACTGCCAGGTGGTCATCTGACCAGTTCAGACGATATCAGGTGGTTATCTCGCCACTCCAGCACTGCCAGGTGGTCATCTGACCAGTTCAGACAATATCAGGTGGTTATCTCGCCACTCCAGCACTGCCAGGTGGTCATCTGACCAGTTCAGACGATATCAGGTGGTTATCTCGCCACTCCAGCACTGCCAGGTGGTCATCTGACCAGTTCAGACGATATCAGGTGGTTATCTCGCCACTCCAGCACTGCCAGGTGGTCATCTGACCAGTTCAGACGATATCAGGTGGTTATCTCGCCACTCCAGCACTGCCAGGTGGTCATCTGACCAGTTCAGACGATATCAGGTGGTTATCTCGCCACTCCAGCACTGCCAGGTGGTCATCTGACCAGTTCAGACGATATCAGGTGGTTATCTCGCCACTCCAGCACTGCCAGGTGGTCATCTGACCAGTTCAGACGATATCAGGTGGTTATCTCGCCACTCCAGCACTGCCAGGTGGTCATCTGACCAGTTCAGACGATATCAGGTGGTTATCTCGCCACTCCAGCACTGCCAGGTGGTCATCTGACCAGTTCAGACGATATCAGGTGGTTATCTCGCCACTCCAGCACTGCCAGGTGGTCATCTGACCAGTTCAGACGATATCAGGTGGTTATCTCGCCACTCCAGCACTGCCAGGTGGTCATCTGACCAGTTCAGACGATATCAGGTGGTTATCTCGCCACTCCAGCACTGCCAGGTGGTCATCTGACCAGTTCAGACGATATCAGGTGGTTATCTCGCCACTCCAGCACTGCCAGGTGGTCATCTGACCAGTTCAGACGATATCAGGTGGTTATCTCGCCACTCCAGCACTGCCAGGTGGTCATCTGACCAGTTCAGACGATATCAGGTGGTTATCTCGCCACTCCAGCACTGCCAGGTGGTCATCTGACCAGTTCAGACGATATCAGGTGGTTATCTCGCCACTCCAGCACTGCCAGGTGGTCATCTGACCAGTTCAGACGATATCAGGTGGTTATCTCGCCACTCCAGCACTGCCAGGTGGTCATCTGACCAGTTCAGACGATATCAGGTGGTTATCTCGCCACTCCAGCACTGCCAGGTGGTCATCTGACCAGTTCAGACGATATCAGGTGGTTATCTCGCCACTCCAGCACTGCCAGGTGGTCATCTGACCAGTTCAGACGATATCAGGTGGTTATCTCGCCACTCCACCGACAACCGGCAGCCGGCACCTATCGGCCGTCAGCTATCAGCGATTATCTTCAGCCGTTGGACACAGAAGTTGTCGCTTAATGCTTTCCTGCTGGAACACGTCTGTCGGTCTCGCAAATTGCTTACCATGGCGCAATAAGCAGTGGCACTTGTAGTCACCGTAACCTAGCGCAGCTGGTGACTATGCAACTTTTGGTGTAATGAGGCCAAAGGGTGATCACGGATGTGAAGATTCTGATCTATACGCGGGCGGTGACTCAAGCTGCAGGTGCTATGGGCGCCAGCCAACCCCCATATATATATATATATATATATATATATATATAAAAAAATATATATATATATATATATATATATATATATATATATATATATATATATATATATATATATGTATATGTCGGTGTATGTTATGCCCGTGTCAAGGTGTGCTATGGCCGTGTCAGGGTGTGCTATGCCCGCATCAGGGTGTGCTATGCTCATGGCGTGGTATGTTATGCCCGTGCCAGGGTATGTTATGTCCGTGTCTCAACCCGTGGCGCATCAGGTATTTTGGTGCATAGAGCAGGACGCGACAAGAACCTTAACGACCCGGTGTGGATTACGCCCCAATAAATTATACGGCAATTTGTTTTCTCTCACTAAGCGACGAGACGCATATGATGTTTTCAAGGTGTGATCGGAGCGATGAGACCTGAAACATCGCCTAACCAAACGTTCCTTCTGCTAGCGTTCTTTCTGGGTGTGTCAATGGTTGAAATCCGTGCAGTGTTCATTTTCTGATTCATTTCGGTCCTCGTCCGGTGTCCTTGATGAATGCTGACGTCATAATCTCGGCAGCCAATAGCAGTTCGGCGTCGGCTCAAAGTAGTGGAATTACGCCTCCAAGAGGAGTGGTTTTCCATGCCAGAAATCTAACGGTCCAGAACAAGCTCCCATCTGGCCTTGACGGGGCGGATTCGCATCCGTATTCTTGCACGTGAGATTTATTCGCTCTTCCTAGTTAGACGACGGTGATTTGAGGCATCCAGGACGCGTATCTGCTCTGTCATGGTTGGATGTGTGCTTGCACCTGCAAAAAAGGTTTCCTTCGTCTCTCGTCTTCCTGGAATTGACAGCAAATGATTGAAGTTCTCCACACCGCAGTTTTGTTTCTAGAATCGGAGCTCTGCATATCCGCATTGTTCGTTTTCCTTTGATGTCGGGCGAGGTACGGAATGGTGGGTTTATGGTGATGTATGATTTTGTGATTTATACGATGTATTATGAATTATGGTAAAATTATGCATCAAAGTTCGCACACGCATAAGCATTTTGCAGGAATTCCATGGTCATGGTATCTAGTGCCGTACATGGGTGTAGCTACGGTTTTTAAATTGAGGGGGTGGGGCTGGGACGAACCAGGGACGCGGAAAGTTTGGACAGGATAGAGGTAAGCCAGGCCCCACCCCCTCCCCCACCAAAACAAATATTCTGATTTCAACCACTTCATTTTCAAGGTCTGGTTTTCAGAATTACTGTTGTTAAATCTGATATTTTGAAGCAAATAGTTACGCCAAACTTCCAAACTTAGCAAGTTCCACTGCTTATCACTGCCTATGAATATTTAATTTATGTTGTATGTGCTGAACCAGATTTCACAATTACCATAGCACATTGCTGTAATTTGGTTAAACGTTGCCCTTTTGGAACAGAAAACGTAAAATATTGCACGATGTCTTTGTTGTAGTAAATATGGACATTTTCCATGCTTTCCTGTTTCACGAAGCCACATATCGATGCAATAATAATCAGGGGTGGATAAAGGGGGTAACACTGGGGACATGTCCCCGCACATGGAAAGTGGCGTCCCTCCGGTCGGGAAAGGGCGCCCCTCCGGGAAGGTTCGAGTCCCCCCACCCCTCACCACCGAATTTTTCCACAAGAGGGCCCCTCGAGGTGCTCTGGCAGTGGCGCCCCACTCGACAAGTGTCCCCCATAACAATTCCTGGATCCACCCCTGATTACAACATTGCTCTCTTGCGGTCATGAACTCTGGATGGTTATGCAATTGGGCTCATTTACGTATGTCTTTTCTTGCAAATTTGACAACTTTCGTTGAACCATTAAGAAGAAAGCAGACGATTTGAAAAAAAGGTTCTATATTTTATATGTCCGGAACAGTAATGTGACAGTGTAAATTAAAAGCCAGCAATGAGAGCACCGTCCGAACAGGTCATGACTACTTTCTTGGGGAGCTACTAGTCAAATAGAAAATGAGTGCCTGCTATCACAGTTGCTGCAAACAAAAAGAGATTTGCTCCTCCCTTTACAATGTTGCACTCAATGATTGTACACATACCGGACCTGCGACACCTTCGAAATTATTTCGATTTCTCAACTTTCTGACACCGTACGGCCAGTCACTTCGAATGTTACCCACTTAATGAAAATTGAAGCCACAGCGACCAACGCGAGGACCCCGAAAAATTCACACTATCTTTTGACCATGAGGTTTAATTTGTCATGTCCCGGTTTGACATCTTTCTCGAGGCCAACCACTTGCTATCGCTTGATACCAAATTTGGACATTTTTTTTTTTTAGTAGAGGCAGAGTGCCATCCGCCAGATATTTGCTACGTTAAGGAAAGGGTTACGTTAATCCGGCTTATGTGGCATCCAGTTATATCAAAGAAGCAAGAAAGGAAAGATGAGACGCCAGCAAACAAAGAACGTGGCGTAGGCGGCCGATACACACATAGCATACAGGTTCACACACGGACATACATACATACATACATGCATAACAATCAGAAGGACATTTGGGGGGACGAGTGGTCTAGGGGTAAGATGCTCGTCTCACAATCGAAAGGTTGTGGGTTCGAGTCTCACCTGTCGCTACTCTTCGCCCGCGACCAATCGGCGTGAGAGATTGGCGACGCTACATGACTCAACGGTCGACGTGTCGCAAAACCAATAACCAACCAGAAGAACATTTGGAGGGTGGGCAGCTTCACATCCTACGAACAGGCTCCACTGCCCACCTGCGACCTGAAACGAAGCGGAGGCCCGCAGCCCAGGGCGAGTCGTAGGCGTCAGGCCCGACCTTGTATGTGTAGGTGTATGTTTAAGTTAAAGCTTGGGAAAACCTGAGAAGGGGAAAAACCAGGCTGCTTGGAAAACCCGTAGGTGAAAAACCACGCGCAATCTTACAAGGAAAACCGTCCGTTTTGGCCAAATTGGATCGGTCCCTGCCTACCTAATGTGAATTGACCTATACGTATGTGTTTTACGACGACGGAGATGATAGCGTTGGACTTCAAATTACTTGCTCAAGTTTGGTGCTGAGCAGAAAGGTAAATAGTAGCTCAATGAGCTCCGGGTGTTTGTCACCGAGAAGGCTTTGCAGCGAAAGTGGAATCCGATGTTGGGCAACGTGAGAAAGAAGGGGGCGACGTTGTAATTGGTATGTAGGGCAGGTAAGTAAAACATGTTCGACAGAGTTATGCACGTCACACATTTGGCAAGGCGAAGCACGGCGAAGTTGGCGGAAGAGGAAATCATGTGTGAGTTTTGTGTGTTCGAGTCGGAGCCGGGCAAGGAGGATCTCATGTATGCGTGTGTGTTGTCGGGAAGAGGGCCATTTGGCGAGAAGGGGTTTCATGTGGTGTAAATGTGCACAGATTTGGGCAGTCTTGGAAGAACACGAAGAAACGCGAGGGGACCGAAGGCATGAGTTCGACCCTTGACCTTGAACATTAATGTGATTTCTGAACAGTCTGCTAGAGTACCTCACGTCATGTCGAATGGCATCCAGTTTATGGAAATTGAAGTCATAGCGACGATGCGCGAGGACTTCGAGTACAATTTGAACTAACCTTTGACCTTGAGGTTTGACATTGACATGTCACGGATTTAAATGTTACTCGTGGTTCACCACGGGCTATTGCTTGATACCAGATGTGGGTAGATTTAGGCGAAGAAAAAATGCGAGTGGACCGAAGAATCCGGCTCGACCTATCACCTTTGAATTTAGTTCGATTTGCTAACTTTCTAATACGGCACAACGAGCCACGTCGAATGGCACCCACTTGGTGCAAATTTAATCCATGGCGACGAATCGCTAAGACTTCGAAAAATTTAAGCTAACATTTGACCTTGAGGTTTGACCATGACATGTCCCGGTTTCAAAATGTTATTAGAGAATGAGCCACGTCCTATCGCTTGATAGTTGGGCGAAAACGAAAAAAAATGTGGGGCGACCGAAGAAATCAGCTCGATCTTTGTCCGTTGAAATTATTTCGAACTCTGAAATTTCTGATTCCGCATAACAAGCGACGACAAATGACACCCATTTTCTGCAAATTGAAGCTCTACCGACAAAATGCTTGGCCATCGAAGAACTCAATGAAACCTTTGATCTTAACATGTTCCGGTTTAAGATGTTACTCGAATGTTCACCACGGACTATCTTGATACCAGATTTGGGTAGGTTTGGGCGAAAACGAAAAAAAATGTCAGGCGACTGAAGAATCAGCTTGATCTTTGACATTTGAAATTATTTAGATTCATGAACTGTCTGATATAATACGGCAAACCACGTTAAATAGCACCCATTTGATACAACTTGTTGCCATAGCGACGAAGCGCGCGTACTTCGAAAAATTCAACCTAATCTTTGACCTTGAGGTTTGCCCTTGACATGTCCCGATTTGAAATGTTGCGTAAGGGTTCACCACGGGCTATCGATTTATACTATATTTGGGTGTGTTCCGACGAAAACGAAAACAATGCGAGGTGACCGGAGAAATCAGCTTCACCTTTGTCATTCGAACTTATTTCGTGTTCTCAACTTGCACATACAGCAAAACAAGCCACGTCGGATGACTCCATTGTTATGTAACTTCATTACAGGTATAGCGACCAAACGCAAGGCTATCGCAGAAGTCAGACGAACGTTTGGCCTTGAGGTTGGACCTTGACATGTCCCGGTTTGAAATGCTACTCGAGGGTTGACCACGGGCCAACGCTTGACACGAGATTCGGGTAGGTTTTGGCGGAAGCGATACAAATGCGAGGCGACCTAAGAAATCGGCTTGACCTTTGACCTTGAAAAAATAATTCGACTGCTCAACCTTCGGATACCGCACAGCAAGCCACGTCCAATAACTCTAATTTCATGGGGGTTTAGGCAATAGCGACCGAACCCCGCGGTCGGTCGCAATCGCTTCAATGTCGCCATATAATAAATCAAGCTAACCTTTGACCTTCAAGTTTGACGTTGACATGGCTCGACTTGAAATGTTACACCACAGGGGTTCACCGCGGGCTGTCACCTAATCACAGATTTGGGCAGGTTCGGGTGAAAATTAACACGTGCGAGGCGACCGAAGAAACCGGTTTGCGTTGGACCTTGACCGTTGAAGTGGTCACGTAAGACTAATGTAGTTGCTCCCAACGTTTTGAATACAGGCAGACGACGTTAACTTGACGTACGTGCTTTGGGCTGCCCAAAACGTCCCTCCATGGTCTTGAAGATTCCCAAGGACACTCAGGATCAGGTTTGTTCAATATATATATTTGTGTGTGTGTGTATGTATCAATATATACGCAGGGGAAGGAAACCTAAGCCATACAAAGCCTTGCGATAATGCAAATTTGTTGCCTCGCAACGCGCAGTTCTCCACCCAAGCGAAAACACAATATGGTCAAGGTCCATGTTATTCAAGAATGGTCTGCAAGTAGAAATATCTAATGCTTGCTGATTTTCCACATGGAGATTTTGTGACGACGGATAGCCTGTGATGCCCGTTGATTGGCTAGATCAGTTTCTAGTATTTTTGGTGAATTTCTTGTATAGATATTTTCACTATATAAATGATTGAGTTCAATTTTGCGGCAATCATGTAAAGGTATTTTACTAGCTGAGGCTGGGGGGGGGGCACGAAATAAATTAAGAAGACAAATTGCCACTTTTCAAAAATTTGGGGTGAAAAAATGAAAAAATGCGCCATTTTGAAATGCGCCAAAAATGAAAATGAAAAATGAAAAATGCTTCACGAATGAAAAAATGCGCCATTTTTTTTTTACAATTGCGCCAAAAATTGCGCCATAGAACGTAAGCTCCTTTCAGGTTGTTCTGGTTTGTATGATTACGTTTGGGTTGTTTTCAATTGTCAATATTTTGAATGCTTGATCGAGTCGAGTCATGCACGTTGCCAACACATTGGACCCATCCCAGCCGAGGCCAGGGCACTGAGCCCGTCCCAGCTCATGACACTGGGCTCATCCCAGCCCAGCCCAGGACACTGGGCCCATCCCAGCCCAGGATACTGGGCCCATCCCAGCCCAGCCCAGGGCACTGAGCCCGTTCCAGCCCGTGACACTGGGCTCATCCCAGCCCAGCCCAGGACACTGGGCCCATCCCAGCCCAGGACACTGGGCTCATCCCAGCCCAGCCCAGGACACTGGGCCCATCCCAGCCCAGGACACTGGACCCATCCCAGCCCAGCCCAGGACACTGGGCCCCATCCCAGCCCAGGACACTGGACCCATCCCAGCCCAGGACACTGGGCCCATCCCAGCCCAGGACACTGGGCCCATCCCAGCCCAGGACACTGGACCCATCCCAGCCCAGCCCAGGACACTGGGCCCCATCCCAGCCCAGGACACTGGACCCATCCCAGCCGAGGCCAGGGCACTGAGCCCGTCCCAGCCCATGACACTGGGCTCATCCCAGCCCAGCCCAGGACACTGGGCCCATCCAAGCCCAGCCCAGGGCACTGAGCCCGTCCCAGCCCATGACACTGGGCTCATCCCAGCCCAGCCCAGGACACTGGGCCCATCCCAGCCCAGCCCAGGGCACTGAGCCCGTCCCAGCCCATGACACTGGGCTCATCCCAGCCCAGCCCATGACACTGGGCTCATTCCAGCCCAGCCCAGGACACTGGGCTCATCCCAGCCCAGCCCAGCCCAGAACACTGGGCTCATCCCAGCCCAGCCCAGGACACTGGGCCCATCCCAGCCCAGCCCAGGGCACTGAGCCCGTCCCAGCCCAGGACACTAGGCTCATCCCAGCCCAGCCCAGGACACTGTGCCCGTCCCAGTCCAGCCCAGGACACTGGGCCCGTCCCAGTCCATGACACTGGGCTCATTCCAGCCCCCCAGGACACTGTGTCCGCCCCAGCCCAGCCCAAGTCACTGGGCCTATCCCAGCCCGACCCAGGACACTGGGCCAATCCCAGCCCAGCCCAGGACACTGTGTCCGTCCCAGCCCAGCTCAGGACACTGGGCCCATCCCAACCCAGCCCAGGGCACCTTGCCCATCTCAGCCCAGCCCAAGACACCGGGCCCGATAGGCTCTCATCCATGGCTGGAGACATGGCCTTGTCCTGGATGTTTGTCATGAAGAACATTATAATCTCAGGAAAATTATCCACTCATTTTTATCGAAAAAATTAATTGTTGGATGTTGTTGGAAATGTTGGAAAATTACCGCAAAACTATTGCTGTGTGATAAGCGTGTGTGCAACTGATTCGGAAGTACAGAAAGGAGTTTTTTTTTATATCAGGAAGAGACGATAAATTATCCTCTCCAAATTAAATGCCCAAAGATTGGCCTCTCCAAATCCAGGATTTCAAAGCACAAATCCGACCCAGCTCTAATCACAGCAGGGGTGTGTCTCCAAATGCACATGCAAAATTATGCTTCTACAGGCATAGCAAGGCATACCTCTCCCCGTGGGGTGGATTCAGGAACTGCCTTGGGGGTGGGGGTACATGTGCGGAGGGGCGCTACTTCGAAAATATCTGGGAGGACGCCTCTGGATGAAAAACTCGAGAGGGTGCACATGAGCCTTTCGGAGGGCGCCTTTTGCTCTCGGAGGGCGCCTCGGGCTGAAAATCTTGAGGGGGTGCACTCAAGCCCTCCCAGAGGGGCGCCTTTTGGGTGCACTCAGGCCCTCCCAAAGGGGCGCCTTTTCCCGGCCGGAGGGGCACCACCTTCCATCTTGTGCCTAGTGCTCCGCCTTGTATCCGCCCCCGCTCTCCCCATATGTGCAGCGGTAGACGACACGCTAAATGCAATCCTGTGTGCCTCCGTGGACCAAGTTGTTGTGATGCCGCAGGCTCTGGCAAGACGACGCTGCTGAACGTGCTGTCCGGGCGGCTGAAGCCTGACTCGGGCGACATCCTGCTCAACGGCGAGCCCCTCAACAAGCACCTCAAGAGGAAGGTGTGCTACGTCCTGCAGGAGGACATCTTCTTCGCGCACCTCACCCTGCGGCAAACACTGATGGTGAGAGCACCGGATGGCGCCTAGCCGTGTCCTCGCCACATGCTCGAGAGGGGGTGCTGTCCGGTCGAGTCTCCGAACGACAGCTCCGCAGTCCTTCGGTGCAATTTTCCACTGATGGCGCAGTAGGTCGATCGTCCGCCGTGTGGCTGTGTGCAACTTTCGACTGTCTGTCGTCCTCTTTTTCTGACGCGTAGTGTCCTTCCCGAACACGCGTTCAGCGCCTTCTTGGGGAAATCGACTCACATCGCTCGACTACCGGTCGCCACACACACACGCACACCGCGTTTGGAAAATGTGTGCATTTCAAGTGGGCGGGCTATTTACTATCTGTTCACTATCCCATGCTGAGGTATGGCTTATTCCGACATGCTGCCCAGCGAGGTCAGCCAGTGGTATTGCGATCACATTGCATCTCACACGAAACTGTGCGGATCACACAGTGCGCACGTGCGCTCCCAGGCGAGCTTCCAACGACGGCGTCCGCGGAAAGCGCTTCGATCACGTCCTTCCTCACCTCTCAAGCGCCACGTGGGCGCGGCGGCCAGCTGGGGTGCGTGTGGCAGCGCCCTGCTGGCCCGTCTGAGGTCGGCCTGACGGCCAGCCCGTCTGAGGTTGGCCTGACGGCCAGCCCGTCTGAGGTCGGCCTGACGGCCAGCCCGTCTGAGGACGGCCCGACGGCCAGCCCATCGGCAATGTGTCCGTCCAGCTGCGGTCCGGCCGACGCTGTCCCAACTTATCGGGCCATTAGAAACTCCTCCCGCCACACGACGGCAACCCACATGGGACGGCGCCGCTCTCTTCACACGACGTGGGAGGCCACGCCCTGGCCGGCGGTCCAGCGGCCCGTTCCGGTACAGTGGTCCGGTGCCGGGGTTCAGCATCGCGGCTCAGGACAGTGGCCGAGGTCGAGCCGGGTGGCCCAGCCCAGCCGCCTGTCCCAGTGCCAGGGAGATAATCGGAGCCTCGGCCCGATCCGACCCGGCCCGGCCCGTCGCGGCCCGTCGCGGCCCGTCGCTACCGCTGCCGCTGGAGCCGGCCGAGATGGTGACGCAACACAGTCGACCCGTTCCCATGATTCAGCGCGCAAAGTCGGTGCATGAGCCCGCCGGCCGCTCCTGTGGCCGGAATCGCACCCGCTCGCGTTCCACATGCCGCCTACGTCTGCGGCATTCGATACGGCAGTGGCGCTGGGTCGACACTCGGGTTACAAACACGCTCTCGACATCGCTCATTGCACCGCTCAGCTGTTGCAATGGACGAAACATTCAGGCTTCGTGGCTGCCGTATGGCGGTTGGCTGTATCGGGACTAGCTGGCCATTAGCTTCATCTCACACGCGTTTCGCACTGACCGGCAGCGTTGCTTGGTACGTTCATGGAAGACTTGCTGGCGGCCTGCGTCTGAAGTGTGTCATGTCTGCATGTGGTTTCATGGCATTCTCTCCCAAAGCACGCAATGCCACGCCGTCGGAACGCCAGTTGTTCCGGGAACGTCAGCATTGCCCTGGCGGTCGGGTGCGGCTGCCAAGACATTGCCGCCCCGGGGTCGGTTCTGAACCTCTTCTCAACTGTCCTAACTGATCATTTGACCTCCACTTGTTGAATATGCGCGTGTGTTACATCCACTACACTTCTTAACCCACGTAGTTTAAAACGTCTGCAGCGTTCACAACCTCCAGAGGCTTCATCCTCCGTGTTCAAATTCGTTTTTTCCCCAATTTTCGACGGAAGCTTTCGCTGCTGGTAATGCTAATTTGCCATCTTTCCTATTCAATCTGAACATTTTCGGCCCTGGACTTCTCTGGTTTCGTGAGATATCTACTACTTTTCCGGTCATGACAATCACTCAAGCCTTCACAATTATCACCTGTTTAGGTAGGTGCCTATAGCAGCGGAGCAATGCAGCATTGCAGCGTTCTGAGAGCCCTGCCTTGCATAAGCACTGAATCCAAAGTATGCCACATTCAACCTCAGCATGCAAGTTCATGGGAACTTCCATCGTAGTTGGCTGGATTTGAGGTGGAGCCTCTCCACCATAACCTTGTATGATTCTTCCTACTGATACTGCAATAAATAATGTGCCCTGAACATAGCACAATTTCGCTCTCAATGACACGTTTTTATCGTCACCAATATATTTGGAAATTTGCACAATTGATATCATAAATGCCGTAAAATCCGTCTCTGCCTTCTGAACTGCCTATACCACACAATACGCTGCGCGTTTAGATTACCTGAAACAAATCCACCCCCTTTGAATGTTTTTCACTGTCATCTAGAGGCGGGTGGAACGGCGGATAGCCTTCACATGCGTAACCCACATCGCTTCAGACCTTCCGCACAGCGCGTTCCGTCCGCCCAGCACGTAGCCGTCGACGTGGCCGTGGACGTACGCACAGCCGGTGGATTTGGCCGACAGTTTTCTTTGCGGCGCCGATGCGCTAGTCCGTCGACAAGCCCATCGGCTCGGCACTGGGCGACAGGCCGACGGGAAGGCGGCCGGGGTCGACACGGTGGCCGGGCACGAGACGGACGGTCGCCACTCCACGCAAGCAGTCGTCAGATCTGCCCAGGCACGACCGGGTACGAGACGGACAGTCGTCACTCCGCGCAGGCCGTCATCAGATCTGCCCAGTCGCGGCACCGCCCACCGGACGCCGGCTGCGGCTGCGGTCGGCCGCGCACGTTCGGGTGAAGGAAACGGCACACGAGATGAGCCAATCGCTGATGGCTGGCGGTAGCACTGACATTGTACATCAATGTTATATCATTTGATGCCATAGACCGTTTGCTCTCACTCCGTGTGTCGTGATAGATGAGTGATGACGACACCGCAGCGATAATGACACAACACCCATTGTATTTGTACAGATGTGCATGTAGCTACAAGCCCAATCCGAAACCTGACACTATTATCGAGTGCAGCCAGGTCGGTGGCAGGAACATCACGTGCCACCTCGACTCCTCTGGGTGGCGCTGTGACTCTGACGCCGTCCATGAGAGGATGGAGGGGTGTCAGGCGAACTGAAGTCCGTAGCCCAGAGTTACCACACCGCGCGAAGAACCAACTACAGTCAATATCCCAGAGTCAGAAGCAGAGGAAAATATATGAGTCTGTAAAATATACAACGCATGGCGATGTATGCATGGCGCCGCAGCGGTTAGAGAACTTCATTCCCTTCAAATTAGTATGGTTGATTTTTTTTCTACGATGATCGGTTCCACCAAAACGTGATCTGGTCAACGTCCCACATACTGTCGTGTGTCACTGATATGCCGTTCAAACATTAATCATATTTCTGAGTTGGCATTCAATAAGAACATGATCGTATTGGAATGTCACGTAATGTGGATGTGGAATGTGGAATAATAATGTGGAATGTGACGGGCATAGTGCGCGTGCAATACAAACCAGCAGCGGAATTATCTGCAAACGCGGATGACACCTTGGTGCCTCCGTGTGCCGTGTCCTGTCGTCTCCTCTGGTCACTGCTGTGGTCCCGGCTGTTGGTGGGGAGGGCGGCGGGTGGAGGACCTCTCGGATGACACCTTGGTGCCTCCGTGTGCCGTGTCCTGTCGTCTCCTCTGGTCACTGTTGTGGTCCCGGCTGTTGGTGGGGAGGGCGGCGGGTGGAGGACCTCTCGGATGACACCTTGGTGCCTCCGTGTGCCGTGTCCTGTCGTCTCCTCTGGTCACTGCTGCGGTCCCGGCTGTTGGTGGGGAGGGCGGCGGGTGGAGGACCTCTCGGATGACACCTTGGTGCCTCCGTGTGTCGTGTCCTGTCGTCTCCTCTGGTCACTGTTGTGGTCCCGGCTGTTGGTGGGGAGGGCGGCGGGTGGAGGACCTCTCGGATGCACCTTGGTGCTCCTGTGCCGTGTCCTGTCGTCTCCTCTGGTCACTGCTGCGGTCCCGGCTGTTGGTGGGGAGGGCGGCGGGTGGAGGACCTCTCGGATGACACCTTGGTGCCTCCGTGTGCCGTGTCCTGTCGTTCCTCTGGTCACTGCTGCGGTCCCGGCTGTTGGTGGGGGGGCGGCGGGTGGAGGACCTCTCGGATGACACCTTGGTGCCTCCGTGTGCCGTGTCCTGTCGTCTCCTCTGGTCACTGCTGCGGTCCCGGCTGTTGGTGGGGGCGGCGGGTGGAGGACCTCTCGGATGACACCTTGGTGCCTCCGTGTGCCGTGTCCTGTCGTCTCCTCTGGTCACTGCTGCGGTCCCGGCTGTTGGTGGGGAGGGCGGCGGGTGAGGACCTCTCGGATGACACCTTGGTGCCTCCTGTGCCGTGTCTGTCGTCTCCTCTGGTCACTGCTGCGGTCCCGGCTGTTGGTGGGGAGGGCGGCGGGTGGAGGACCTCTCGGATGACACCTTGGTGCCTCCTGTGCCGTGTCCTGTCGTCCCTCTGGTCACTGCTGCGGTCCCGGCTGTTGGTGGGAGGGCGGCGGTGGAGGACCTCTCGGATGACACCTTGGTGCCTCGTGTGCCGTGTCCTGTCGTCTCCTCTGGTCACGCTGCGGTCCCGGCTGTTGGTGGGGAGGGCGGCGGGTGGAGGACCTCTCGGATGACACCTTGTGCCTCCGTGTGCCGTGTCCTGTCGTCTCCTCTGGTCACTGCTGCGGTCCCGGCTGTTGGTGGGGAGGGCGGCGGGTGGAGGACCTCTCGGATGACACCTTGGTGCCTCCGTGTGCCGTGTCCTGTCGTCTCCTCTGGTCACTGCTGCGGTTCCGGCTGTTGGTGGGGAGGGCGGCGGGTGGAGGACCTCCGGATGACACCTTGGTGCCTCCGTGTGCCGTGTCCTGTCGTCTCCTCTGGTCACTGCTGCGGTCCCGGCTGTTGTGGAGGGTGAGGACCTCTGATGACACCTTGGTGCCTTGTGCCGTGTCCTGTGTCTCCTCTGGTCACTGCTGGTCCCGGCTGTTGGTGGGAGGGCGGCGGGTGGAGGACCTCTCGGATGACACCTTGGTGCCTCCGTTGCCGTGTCCTGTCGTTCCTCTGGTCACTGCTGCGGTCCCGGCTGTTGGTGGGAGGGCGGCGGTGGAGGACCTCTCGGATGACACCTGGTGCCTCCGTGTGCCGTGTCCTGTCGTTCCTCTGGTCACTGCTGCGGTCCCGGCTGTTGGTGGGGAGGGCGGCGGGTGGAGGACCTCTCGATGACACCTTGGTGCCTCCGTGTGCCGTGTCCTGTCGTCTCCTCTGGTCACTGCTGCGGTCCCGGCTGTTGGTGGGAGGGCGGCGGGTGGAGGACCTCTCGGATGACACCTTGGTGCCTCCGTGTGCCGTGTCCTGTCGTCTCCTCTGGTCATGTTGCGGTCCCGGCTGTTGGTGGGGAGGGCGGCGGGTGGAGGACCTCTCGGATGACACCTTGGTGCCTCCGTGTGCCGTGTCCTGTCGTCTCCTCTGGTCACTGCTGCGGTCCCGGCTGTTGGTGGGGAGGGCGGCGGGTGGAGGACCTCTCGGATGACACCTTGGTGCCTCCGTGTGCCGTGTCCTGTCGTCTCCTCTGGTCACTGCTGCGGTCCCGGCTGTTGGTGGGGAGGGCGGCGGGTGGAGGACCTCTCGGATGACACCTTGGTGCCTCCGTGTGCCGTGTCCTGTCGTCTCCTCTGGTCACTGCTGCGGTCCCGGCTGTTGGTGGGGAGGGCGGCGGGTGGAGGACCTCTCGGATGACACCTTGGTGCCTCCGTGTGCCGTGTCCTGTCGTCTCCTCTGGTCACTGCTGCGGTCCCGGCTGTTGGTGGGGAGGGCGGCGGGTGGAGGACCTCTCGGATGACACCTTGGTGCCTCCGTGTGTCGTGTCCTGTCGTCTCCTCTGGTCACTGCTGCGGTCCCGGCTGTTGGTGGGGAGGGCGGCGGGTGGAGGACCTCTCGGATGACACCTTGGTGCCTCCGTGTGCCGTGTCCTGTCGTCTCCTCTGGTCACTGTTGTGGTCCCGGCTGTTGGTGGGGAGGGCGGCGGGTGGAGGACCTCTCGGATGACACCTTGGTGCCTCCGTGTGCCGTGTCCTGTCGTCTCCTCTGGTCACTGTTGTGGTCCCGGCTGTTGGTGGGGAGGGCGGCGGGTGGAGGACCTCTCGGATGACACCTTGGTGCCTCCGTGTGCCGTGTCCTGTCGTCTCCTCTGGTCACTGTTGTGGTCCCGGCTGTTGGTGGGGAGGGCGGCGGGTGGAGGACCTCTCGGATGACACCTTGGTGCCTCCGTGTGTCGTGTCCTGTCGTCTCCTCTGGTCACTGTTGTGGTCCCGGCTGTTGGTGGGGAGGGCGGCGGGTGGAGGACCTCTCGGATGACACCTTGGTGCCTCCGTGTGCCGTGTCCTGTCGTCTCCTCTGGTCACTGTTGTGGTCCCGGCTGTTGGTGGGGAGGGCGGCGGGTGGAGGACCTCTCGGATGACACCCTGGTGCCTCCGTGTGCCGTGTCCTGTCGTCTCCTCTGGTCACTGCTGTGGTCCCGGCTGTTGGTGGGGAGGGCGGCGGGTGGAGGACCTCTCGAGCCACAGAACACGATGACGAACCGTTGTCAAAGCACGGTGCACGCTCACAAGCATGTCGCAGTTGCAAGTTCTGGCCAGGATGGGGTGGGGTGGAGCGACGCTTGGATGCACGACGGCGCATCAGGAGACGGTTTCAGGCTGGGTGACCGCCAGAGTCAGTGTCGTCGTTTGCAGGCTGGCGACGGGGTCGGACAGGAGGAGGTCTGTGTACGGCGGAATGGCGCAGTTTCAAGCTCGGCAAGCACTCGGTCAGACACATTCTGTCCCTCTCCCCGTCACGCGGCGATGAGTTTCGAGCGGTGCCAACGGTGTGCGAGTGCACTTGAGCCCATCTAGCACGCAGTAAGCGTGTAACGTTCGAATAGTCTACAGCTATGTTACACTGGGCACCGGAATTTAGGGAATCACGTATCTGCAGGCCGGAGGGAGTTTGTAAAACAAACCTCCCTCGTGAGAGTTGGTGGTGGATGATGCATTACTGATGCAGCTTATCTGATACCCTGGAGCCCACCAACAAGAGCTTAATATACACCTCACCTACCCCTTGAACCCACTTACGAGAAGGTCTTTTGACCTTCGGAAAGCGCATCGTTTAGAATCCACAGGAATCTACCAGAAGATCCTTTGGTTTGTCTGGAAATACAGCCTCATCTGGGGGATTTTCATTTGGGCCTGTGGAAAGTATTTCCTTACTGGCAGCATCTTCAGTTGGGCCTCCTGCAGCGCTACTGCTGCAGGAGCTGCAGCGCTACTGCTGCTGCTGCTACTGCAAGAACACTTTGCAGAACATTAGCGAGGGAGACGACGGGTCTTGACTTGTCATGAACGTAGGTCCTAGAACTGCAGGAGAATAACTACGATGAAATAAGTATCCCTAGAAGCTATTGGAACGACGCCGTATCTAGCTTCAACAGGAACAACTGCTTTTTAGCTCACCATTGAGTCCCCTAATTGAGAAGTGGCCAAAGCGGTCTGAAGTCTAACTGAAGGTTCCATGCGCCCTCGGCATCAGGTGCCCCTTGATCTACCTGCACTGCGCCATATTGACCCGACCAAGGAGCTCTCGGACCACATTGTAGCAGTGTAGCAGTGCAGCGATTGCGCTCGGTGTGGCCGGGGTTCCATTTGCGGTTGCGACTGTGTAGTATTTCAGTATGGTGACGTACCGTCGTGTGTCGTCTCTCAGTATTTCCGTGCGTCATATTTCGGCACGACCGTGTGAGTAACCATGATCCATGTCTCGGCACAGCAGTGTAAGCTGCTTCAGTATGGCGGTATGTCGTGTTTTGGTGTGGTAGTATGTGGAATTCAATATTCGTGGCATACCATTTTAATTATGGCAGTGTGCCGTTTTCTAATTTGACAATATTCCCAATTTCACCGTGTTCGGTATAGCGGCACGCCGTGTTCAATATGACAATGTGCCGAGTTTCAGTATGGTGGATGATTGTGTTTTAGCATGGTGGTTTGTTGTGCTTCGATTTGGCGGTTTGTCGTGCGTTAGTATGGTGGTTTGTCGTGTTTCAGTATGGTGGGTTGTCATGTTTCAGTATGGCGGTTTGTCGTCTTTCAGTATCGCGGTTTGTCGTGTTTCAGTATGATGGTTTGTCATGTTTCATTATGGCGGTTTGTCGTGTTTCAGCATGGTGGTTTGTCATGTGTCAGTATGGCGGTTTGTCGTGTTTCAGTATGGCAGTTTGTCATGTTTCAGTATGGCGGTTTGTCGTGTTTCAGTATGCCGCTCAACTGCGTCTCCCGGACCGTCTCAGCTATGCGGAGAAGGTGCAGCACGTGGAGCACATTATCGACACACTGGACCTGGGTCGATGTCAACACACAAGTAGGTACTGCATGCACCCGACCTAATCCACCAATTGCCTCCATCATAGCGATATTATTCATCATATATTTAGCATGATCTCCATGGCAACAAAAAAGGTGCTCATTTTTTGGATGATATCACCAAGCCAACGTGGAAAAGTATTTCTGACCAGGCCAGTTGTTAAACACGGGGTAGGTACCAAGCTGTATTTTGGCAAGTATCCATCCCAGAAATGCATAGTGAATGAATATTTCGATAATGAGCCCAGCGTTAGCATCTGGTGACTGTTTTAGGGGAGATTCTGTTCATCAAAGGCAATAGATAAGTGGCCCACTTATATCCAGGTGAAGTGCTGCACTGCCGTCTCGATAAAAGAAAGAAGAAGAACATCTGACAGATTCCATGCGACATGTGTGACTGCTTAGCTAAATATATCATCCCACATCACCGCGCTGAATAGTCGTGCGCCGAAAAAAGAGCAAGGAGCGAGGGAGATTAGGATCGGTGGCTCCGCTGTTAGGATGTAAATGCGTAGCCCCCATGATATAGGTCCACTTGTCGCACGTGTTCGTAAAGAAGCTGTGTCACTCCGGAGATTAGTCGCACTCCAAACTCTCCTCCCGAATTTCAGACCTTTCCGGGTACTCCAAACCCGCCTCTTAAACTCCAAACCCTCCACGACACTTCAGACCCGTGCCCAAACCTCAGGCCCTTGCCAAAACCTTAGACCCTTGCCCAATCTTCAAACTATCCCCAAGCTGCAGACCATCGCCGAACATCAGATACTTATTAGACTCTCCAGACCCGCCCACTTCCCTCGCTCCCCTAAAAATCGTAGCTCTCTCTCTAGACCCTCCATATCCTCCATATCCTCTATGAATTTGCAGACCTCCCCCCGAAACTCCATACCTCCACAGACATTCCAGACTATGGTCGAAACTTAAGTCCATCTCTAAGCTTCCCAGGGGCTGCTAGTCCTCCCTGACATGTCGAATTCTCCCGAACCTCCTGATGCTTCTCTAAAAGTAAAACCCTTCCTGAGCCGCTAGACCATCTTCGAAATCGGGGTCAATTCTCCGACTCTCTTCTTCTTCCTAGACGCTCCAGACTCAAATTCAGAACACGCCGACATCCCATGCTCAGTCCCAGCGACGAGGCCCAGTCGATGAGATGGAGTCTCCCGATCTATGGAGAATCTATGCCGAAGGAAGAATACGCCCATGCGATATTTTTGGTGCGGAGTTTTTGTGTATTCTACTTGATGCCAACTTACTTGTTAATCAACTGGAAATTTCCGCTAAGTGAAGCAAGCTGTGCTGATATTATGCACGGTAACATTGCAAATTGTAATTTCTGCATTCAATATTAGCTTGAGATATGATTTCAGAACAAACAAAAAAACGTACTTTATGGTTTTGGTATGCATGCTTTTTTACATGGACGTTTTTCAGCATCCGGATCATTATTTTTCTTTGTTTCTTTTTTGACGAATGCTGCTGCAGTCAAACAGGTGGAAGTCTGATTAATTCACGCGCCGTTTTTCGTGTATCGCGCCGTTTTTGCCCCTTCCACTTACCTCGACTCATGACTGGTCGGCCGCGTTTTTACATGTTTTTTGTTTTTCTTTAGCTCGACAAAAACTTCGTTCCGCTAACTATACTGGCCGCTCGACACCGCCAAGGTGTTGGTGATTCAGGATTAATCCGCACCGCCACGGGCCGTCAGCTGTGAGGGATTGTTTCATTTCCTTCCCTTTCATCAGCATCGGCTAGCAGGCTCACAAAGCGATGTGGCTGTAACACGACGCGCACCGGCAGCGTCCCGACCGCGGCCCGTCGGACCGCTACTGCAGTGCAGGTCTGCCAGCCGCCCATCCGTCTCGGCACATGTGTGCTTATCGCAGCATTTTTCCTGTGGAACGTCTGGCGAGCGTGACCATTGCAGACTATCTGCAATATCAATTAGATTGGTGTATGCCGAAGGGTATGGCATGATCAGAAGTCCTACTTCAGGGTCTTAGGTTTTGGACGACATTCGGCGCGGGCGCAGGCGCAGGCGCAGGCGCAAGAGCCTGCGAGCTTCTTTTTTATATAGTTCATTGAAGTCGTCGATTAAGATCGGGTGTCGTCTCGCGGCGCACCCACTGCTAATACGCCCAGCATTAGTTTCCTTGAGCGTCCGCCTGAAGGCTGCTGCTGCCGTGGCGAGTACCGGGTGTCTTCGGTGTCCTGCCGTATCCGGTTTCCTTTCAGCTCACTTGTTGGCTGGGTTGCGGTGAGGCGGCACCTACTGACGGCTCATGTGAAATGATTGAGCTTGATGCATTCTCCAATCACCTTGGATACGGACGAGCGGCCGTCCTGCCGGGGATGGCGGTGGCTGCCAGCTGCCGTTCCGCGGGACGTTTGGTGGCCGCCAGTTACCAGTTACCAGTTACCAGTTACCAGTAACTGGCGGCCAGCTGCCGTTCTGCGGGACGTTTGGTGGCCGCCAGCTGCCGTTCTGCGGGACGTTTGGTGGCTGCCAGCTGCCGTTCTGCGGGACGTTTGGTGGCCGCCAGCTGCCGTTCTGCGGGACGTTTGGTGGCCGCCAGCTGCCGTTCTGCGGGACGTTTGGTGGCTGCCAGCTGCCGTTCTGCGGGACGTTTGGTGGCCGCCAGCTGGCGTTCACCAAATATTGTCCTGATTGACGTTATAGCTTTCGATTTACGGGAACCAATCCCCTCCACCATGCTTCTAACCAGAAACAGAACTATCAGAGGCCCACCGATGTGGGTTTTGGTTTCAAATTTGTCTAACCACGAGCACGGCAGGTGGGGAGCGAGCAGATAAGGTGATAAGGTGAGGAGCGAGCAGTGACAACTTCGAACATCTACTTGAAGTGAGATGCTGACCGGGCTAAAACGGTGCGAGCGTTGGCCAAGCCCATGCCGCTCTTGACAGCGAATTAACGACGTCGATACGACTCGTCAGCGACGCCGTGTCGCCGGCGGACTGACTCGGCTCCTGCTGTCCAGTCGCAGATATGGCCACCTGCTGTGCCTGGGGGGGGGGGGCGAACCGGCTTGAGCGGCGGCGAACGCGCTCGGGGGCTGCGTGCAGCGTGAAAGTGCGTGCGGGGCCGGCGGCGCGGCACGCACTGCAGCGCGCTGTGACCTCGCCGCCTGTCGATCTCCGCGTCTTTGTGCCGAGCTGAGCCGTGTGCTGACGGGACCAGCGCCGACTGTCGTGGCGAGGCGGGACCACCGCTGGTTGTCGTGGCGAGGCGGGACCACCGCTGGTTGTCGTGGCGAGGCGGGACCACCGTCGACTGTCGTGGCGAGGCGGTGCCACCGCTGGTTGTCGTGGCGAGGCGGGACCACCGCTGGCTGTCGTGGCGAGGCGGGACCACCGCTGGTTGTCGTGGCGAGGCGGGACCACCGCTTGCTGTCGTGGCGAGGCGGGACCACCGCTGGCTGTCGTGGCGAGGCGGTACCACCGCTGGTTGTCGTGGCGAGGCGGGACCACCGCTGGCTGTCGTGGCGAGGCGGGACCACCGCCGACTGTCGTGGCGAGGCGGGACCACCGCTGGCTGTCGTGGCGAGGCGGTACCACCGCTGGTTGTCGTGGCGAGGCGGGCGCTGGTTGTGGCGAGGCGGGACCACCGCCGACTGTCGTGGCGAGGCGGGACCACCGCTGGCTGTCGTGGCGAGGCGGTACCACCGCTGGTTGTCGTGGCAAGGCTGGGACCACCGCTGGCTGTCGTGGCGAGGCGGGACCACCGCTGGTTGTCGTGGCGAGGCGGTACCACCGCTGGTTGTCGTGGCGAGGCGCGACCACCGCTGGTTGTCGTGGCGAGGCGGTGCCACCGCTGGCTGTCGCTTTTCCTT
The DNA here is from genome assembly GCA_034440615.1 of Ashinkailepas kermadecensis. Taxonomy (NCBI): domain Eukaryota; kingdom Metazoa; phylum Arthropoda; class Thecostraca; family Neolepadidae; genus Ashinkailepas; species Ashinkailepas kermadecensis. The sequence continues at coordinate 93,745 of JAOTOM010003728.1, forward strand.
AATGGATGATGGTGTATGTCTGCAAGAATTATTCACTTTAAGTTACATTCTTCCCGATACGTGTGTCTTTCCCCTTCGCTATGCGCTATGGCCGTTTTAGTGTCGATATCGGGCGGATTTTCCGTGTCTTTGGGTACAGGAGTAACGCATGGTAGACCAGGACGTTTTATGTCGTGACAGGGTGGGTAGCTGGCTCGCTCTGCATTCTGATAGTGGAGTGTGTGGACAATTGCTCAGTTTTGTACGGCAGAAACAGGTAGCCTTTTTCCGCTCAGGTCCTCGCTGACAGGTACCGTTTTGTTTTGTGAGTTTTGTGTTGAGTTTTGTGAGCTAATTGGTAACGCCGTTATTGAGTCGTCAGGTGGGCGCTTTGCGTCGTGCTCGTCGCCGTAATCTTGGCCGCTATCACACCCTGTCGACATTAGAGACGGCGGAAGTCAGCCAGCCACGCGACTACGCGCAATGAGAATGCAGACTCAAAATGCGAGCCTCGTGTGCTCAAGTGACCTGACCTGCTTTGAGTCGGTGCCACCGACAACGTTCTGATGCTTCTCGGCCTCTCCAGACACACGTTCTGGAATGACGTCACGCTTCCTTAGTCGGCGATGTAGGGCAATCGTGACCCCGGGCGGGTAGTTTTCAATACACTACGGGAGGCGTAGGCCATAATAAGTGAATGCGTAATCGTTGTCAGTCACGCAGTTGTAAGAGCACGCGAATGAGTGCAGCATGTAGCAAAACGCCTCCCGTCCGGATATGCACGTAACACTATGCCACAGGTATCGCGTGTGTTCAAATGGCGCGCTTAGTGGGTTGTCGAGCTGCTTCGGATTTGTTTTTGTCACCGCTCTGGTCTGAATCTGAAGCTGATGGAGTCAGAGGGTCCACGGCTTATTTTCGGCTTGAGCATCCGACGCAGATATTTCACGGCACGGATGCGGTGATCGAGCCATGGAGACATCCGACTCTGCCACTGCCCGGCGTACAGTGGTGCACACTGTCTGGGTGCCGGGCCGTAGGCTGAGAGTCTTTCTTCAGCAACTGGATAAAAATAGCGCGACTGACAGGGTCCGGCTGTGACGTCTTTGTGAGGCTGTCATTATATGTACTACGCCTTGCAACTACGCCCCCTAGCATCACGGAATAAGCACGCGCATGCAAGCCCATTTTCGAATAGTTTCATGTGTCAAGTCACAATGCTATAATCTCCGTGTCTACACATTTTGTGTGACATGTATTATATGTTTGATGCACTTGCGAGCCTTGTCAAATTATGTTGCAGAATCCAAGACCCAAACTTTTGTTTTGCTTCCGATCGTACCGGTGCTAGGGTCCATTTGCAGGCCAGAGTGCATTCATGTTTCCATAAACTATGTTCATACACGTCCTACCTTTACATTGCAGCTTCTCGGAATGAGTTGAAGGGTTGAAATGAAGTAATGTTTTAGTTTCACTTTGTCCTGGCGCAGCATCCGAGCTTTTTGTTGGCGCTAGGGCAGTGCACAATAGCTACGTTTTGGCGCCAAGAGTCTATGATGCGACCTTGACTGGACCATCCCATCACCTTCCCACAGTCCCAGGACCAAGAGTATGATGTTACCCGCACTGGACCATCCCATCACCTGCCCCCACACAGTCCAGCACCAAGAGTATGATGTTACCCGGACTGGACCATCCCATCACCCATCCACAGTCCAGCACCAAGAGTCTATGATGCTACTCCGACTGGACCATCCCATCACCCGTCCGCAGTCCAGCACCAAGAGTATGATGCTACTCCGACTGGACCATCCCATCACCCATCCACAGTCCAGCACCAAGAGTATGATGCTACTCCGACTGGACCATCCCATCACCCATCCACAGTCCAGCACCAAGAGTCTATGATGCTACTCCGACTGGACCATCCCATCACCCGTCCGCAGTCCAGCACCAAGAGTCTATGATGCTACTCCGACTGGACCATCCCATCACACGTCCACAGCCCAGCACCAAGAGTATGATGCTACTCCGACAGTACCATACAATCACCCGTCCACAGTCCAGCACCAAGAGTCTATGATGCTACTCTGACTGGACCATCCCATTACCCGTCCGCAGTCCAGCACCAAGAGTATGATGCTACTCCGACTGGACCATCCCATCACCCGTCCATAGTTCTGCGCGTGTGTTATGCACTCGTGACGACGAGGGTGAAACATGGTACATGTAAGCTCTTCCATGCGTAAAAATAAATGAAAAGTGTATTCAGTTTGCAATGGAAGGTATCTGCAGTTTGGACTCCGTTTCTAGTGTTACTTCGCTATGTCTGTGCACTACATAACAAACGGCTTGTTCTATTCAAGAGATCGGAGAGTACATGGAAGGAGGCCTGTCTGGAGGCGAAAAGAAGAGAGCCAACATCGGCTGTGAACTGCTCACCAACCCTGCTCTCATGCTCCTAGATGTAAGTCTGGCATTGTCACATTGTCTTAACAGCACATTGTCTTAGTTGCGCGCTAGCTTTGAATCAGCTGCGGGCGGCGTGGGCCGCGCGTCTCGCAGCGCAGCGAAAATGAATGGAATGCCGAGATTGTAATCCCAGATGTGCAAAGTTGCCTGACCGGCTGGGATTAGTATGGTGTCCCTCCCGTCGCAACGATTAGTATGGTGTCCCTCCCGTCGCAACGCTTTCGCTTTGTGACTTGCGCTCACTGGCGGGAATCCAAGAGGGGAGGGGACATGGGCGTCATGACTCCGCTTCCAAAGGTCAATTTTTATAAGCCTGTGCCTAGAATGGCGTTTTCTCGAAATCTAAAAAAAACACTCAGATAAATGGTGTCTTCCAGTGGACGCACCGAATGTGCGCCGTTCCAATCTGGAGTTTTTTGGAAAGACAAAATTGAGATTGCCCCTCCCTCTAAGAAAACCGTTGGGAACCAGCCTGCTGGATCCGCCACTGCTTGCGCTGACTCCGATCTGCTATGACTCATGCTGTGACTCGGAGCCGTTGTTGTCCACCGTGTACAGACCTGGGACCAGCTCTATGAATGCTACACAGCTGTTGTTGTCCACCGTGTACAGACCTGGGACCAGCTCTATGAATGCTACACAGCTGTTGTTGTCCACCGTGTGCAGACCCGGGACCAGCTCTATGAAAGTCACAGTATTTCACACCTTCCTTAAACTTGCATCACGTGGGTGAGCTGGCGTAGCGAATTCACTGAATGCAGACATGCCACTCCCACAGCGAACCCCGTGTGCGGCAGGTTGCATGCAGGTGGTTGGATCCTAGATTTGCACGATGAAACATGCGAATTGAGAGGGTGGTGCTCCTATTTCACGCTGGCCGTGTGCACGCTTCTGTGTGAGGCCGACCTCCGTTGGCACCCGTCCTCCGGGACCGGACCCTGAGCTGATGCAGCGTTCCCTGTCTCACCTGTCCTCCGGGACCGGACCCTGAGCTGATGCAGCGTTCCCTGACTCACCCGTCCTCCGGGACCGGACCCTGAGCTGATGCAGCGTTCCCTGTCTCACCCGTCCTCCGGGACCGGACCCTGGGCTGATGCAGCGTTCCCTGCTTCAACTCTGCTCCGGTGACGCCTGTTGATGACGCCGGTTCCAACTTTTGACATGTTGCCGACAGCCGTGCAGTGACCTAGTTCCTGCCGTAAACGTAGACTCGGTGCTGACAACTTTGTGCCGGCCCGGTGCTGACGTTTGCGTCGTCTGCAGGAGCCGAGCACGGGCCTCGACTCCTGCGCCACCTACAGCCTCATCAAAAACCTCAAGGAATACGCGCTCAAGGAGAGGAAAACTATCGTGCTCACCGTCCACCAGCCGTCCTCTCAGGTGTTCTACATGTTCGACAAACTGCTCCTTCTCTGCAACGGACAGGTAAGCACTCCCCGTGCAAGCATCCGGTGCAGCACGGCGTGGCATAACAATACATGCAGGCTATCTGCTGTGTGGCATAGAGTTCAGGTTCCGGTACAGCAAGGCGCCACGCAACAACACATACAGACTGTCTGCTGTGTGGCATAGAGTTCAGCTTCAATGGCCGGAATGATGATGTAATGTTATGAATATACGTGACGCTCATTGGGGAAGGTGTAAGGAGAACCATAATTCAGCACGTGCACTCCCCTTCCCTCAAGGCCTGACAAAGCTGTCAGCGGTGCAAGTAGGTGTTGGATGTTTCCATGGAGCTCCAGTGGTTCGGTGTTAAATACATAATAATTTGTCGGACGATATATACATTATATATATATATATATATATATATATATATATATATATATATATATATATATATATATATATATATATATATATATATATATATATATATATATATATATATATATATATATATATATATATATGTATATATGTATATCTGCATATTACAGGCGAATGAGATTATTCAGCTCTTTCCATTAACACAGAGGATGGTAAGGGAAAAAGAGTGGCCAGGATGGCCGGATAATGAAAGGAATGATCATAGATGAGAAATTCTGAGTTGGTAGGGAAATAGTGGTACATGTCTAATTGGTTCAGATAGCACTGGCATCTTAGAACCAACGCCAAATATGTAGTGAACACAACTCATGAATATAGAATTCAGCGCACTAAGGTGATGAGAAAAACCTGCGTGTGCCGCGACAGCGACAAATTCGCTGAGCTGTGCTTTGTCATTTTTGCATCGAGGCTCGAGTCTCGGTGTTTTAGCGGATTGTTTGCCTCCTTCATTGGCACCATCCGGCCCGCACGCAGCCGTCGACATATACGAGGTTTTTTTACGCAAAATAAATATTCAGTGACACGGCGAGCGCTTTTTTTCTCCCGCGTGCCCGCTTTTTGCGATCTGTCTGGGCCGGCTGTTAATGAGAGTAAAAAGGTGATGCTCGAGCGCGCGGCGAATATTGGCGCGGCCGGCACGGTGGCCGCCGTGACGAGGCGGACCGACGCGGCGCGCCGCAAAAAGCGCGCCTGACCGTCACCCAGTGACCGTGACCCCGGTGCCGACGGCCAGGGCCGCCGTGTCGGCCAATCGCCGCCCCGCCGCCCACGCATCGGCGCCGTCCTCTCTCCGTCCAGACTGGTGTCGGCCCTCGACCGCAGACCGTGGCCGCTGCTGATGGTGTGCTAAGATTGTCGTCAGCCCTCGGCCGCAGACCGTGGCCGCTGCTGATGGTGTGCTAAGATTGTCGTCAGCCCTCGGCCGCAGACCGTGGCCGCTGCTGATGGTGTGCTAAGATTGTCGTCAGCCCTCGGCCGCAGACCGTGGCCGCTGCTGGTAGTGTCCAAAAGTTCCTTGCCCGGTAGCTCAGTTTGTTAGGACGCCGGCCAGCGCGGGGGGACGAGTGGTCTAGGGGTAAGATGCTCGTCTCGCAATCGAAAGATTGTGGGTTCGAATATCACCTGTCGCTACTCTTCGCCCGCGACCAATCGGCGTGAGAGATTGGCGACGCTATATGACTCGACGGTCGACGTGTCGTAAAACCAATAACCAACCAACCAACGCCGGCCAGCGCTGGTCTCCCCTGCCCTGACAAGACGGGATTCGAGTCGCTTTGCACGCTTGCATTCAGTCCCAGGCTTGTAGGGTCAGTTGGAAACTGCCCCGATACGGCCCGAGACGAATAATCAGGCGGCCATGTCGGTGCATTGACGGCACGTCAAACTCTCCGTCAAAATTAACGGGAAATCACTTTTTGGGTGGTGAGGCCAGAGTTCACGCAACGAGCTCTATTTTGCAATTGAACCCTGGTTGATAATGCCAATCCAAGAAGAATTCGGATTACTTTTTTTTTTAAAATAATAAAATAAAATAAATTAAATGAAATACTAACGACGTAATAAATATAGGTGCAAATTGGTGGCGCTGAAGTCATTATTTGTCTCGAGGAGGGAGTTGCGGTTCAGAACGTACCACGCTGCTGATGAGCAGTGTGGGTCAGGGCTTTGGGGGAGGGGGGGCTGTGTGGTGGTGGAAATCGGAGACACGGAAGTAAATGGTAAGCTGTGACCGGCACCGACTGTGCACTCGGGTGATCCGCGTGCGAGTTTGTCAGGCTCGAACGTTGACACTATCACTCGTCACTCAGAGAAAGTGTGCACGCATTTGTAAGCACGGAAGGATGCGTTATAACCTGGTAGCCAGCGAACAAGCCGGTCTACCGGCTGATAAACACACCACCTGCAATTTAGCGTCCCGATGTGACTTGGCAGCATGAGGATGTGCGTGCTCCACTTTCAGACGGCCTACTTCGGCGAGGTCGGAAACGTGGTGAGCCACTTCAGCAGCCTGGGGCTGGTCATCCAACAGCACTACAACCCGGCAGACTTCGTCTGTGAGTACTCCCGCTTGTTTCTGTCTCAGTAAGGAGCGACCTCTAGAGTAGTTCACTTTGGTAGTTTGGCATGAACGACTTATCTGACGCTGAAAAGGCACATGGGTGAAAAGGCACTCTGAAGATTGTGCTTGCTTGTTGCTATCTAAAAATTGGTATTCTTGACCTAAAGAAACAACCATGTACTGAATTGTGTCGATCTACGATGAAAGATGGACAATATTTTCGTCGCATTTCATTAAACTCCACACGTTTATTTCCACGTACGTTTCGTGAAGCCGGGGCCCCGACCATAGGTGCCTATAATTTGGCGCACTTGCGTGCTTGACGTCGGCAGTGGAACAGCTGAAGACCACGGAGGATCAGCTGCAGAAGATACTGTCGGCGGCGGCCCTGCTGCACACCAGGTCCGACACGCCGTACTCGAGCACGTGCAGTCTGTACTCGTCTCCGTACGCCGTCGACGGCAGCGCCTCTGCCGGTGAGTGTTCGGACAGCCAGCGCTCACCGCTTGACGGCACATGCGGTCTCGTGCACATCACACGTGTGGAGCCTGTAGACTGGCGCGAGAGCACAAAGCCATAGCGGCAGGCTGGACGGTGTGCGGGATGCCTGCAGTGTGGTAGTACACTGTTGACATGAAAGGTCACAGACGTGACGACCGGTTCTTATAGAACGCTCTTTGCGGGAAGTGATAAGTGTCCATACGAGACGCATAATTTGAGTCCTGAACAACCAATGCGGTCGGCTCCGATCCGAACAGTCATGCTGTATACAAAACCGTTGTAGATGCATCCGATGTCGATCCGTGCCCGTGCCGTGGCTTACACGCCGTCACAAACGGGCTCTCTGCTCGCTATGAAAGTCAGCATTTCAGTGTGTTGTGAGTGCACTTTGCGCTGACATCGGCGACCACACGGCATTTGCTTCAGACTTGTGTCGGGCCAGTTCCAATAGGCACAGCATTATCCTGTCTGGATACGTGTTTACCAGGGCAGATTTTAGCACGCTAACGTGGTGGTCATGCGAGTGCCTTCCCATGGACAGTAATTTTCCCCTACCAGCTGAATGTAAACGGTACGAGCCACTTCTCCCGAAGGAGAAAGGCTTTCCCGTCGCACCCTGGCCTGAGTTCAGTCTCTCGCGACGCGCTGCCGCAACGCCATGCCGGTCCCAGGCACAGGCCACCACTCCTGCTGTTGACTTGTGTTGTTCCTATTAGGTGAACACGGGCGGCCGGTGTTGCCCTGCCACCCCTGTTCCCCGGCAGCCGCGGCGGCTGCCGTGACAGCGACCGACTGACCTTGCACTGACCTTGCACGCACGCGACCGTCTCCAGAGAAGGAGCGCCGCTGTCAGTGTGCGTGCGGCCAGAAGGCGGCCTGGCTGGACGGCTCAGACTGCGAGACGGCCGGCCGCCAGAACAGCTGCAACAACTGCCGCAACAGCAGCTCAACCGATCTCCGCATCCTCATCGGGGAGTCCGACCACGGTCTCAGGATAGCCGAACGGTCCGGCACTGACACCAGAATAGGTGAGCAGTCCGGCACTGACCGCAGAATGGGTGAACAGTCTGACCACATTCTGAGGATAGTCGAGCAGTCTGACACTGACCGCAGAATAGTTGAGCAATCGGACCACATTCTGAGGATAGTCGAGCAGTCTGGCACTGACCGCAGAATAGGTGAGCAATCGGACCACATTCTCAGGATAGCCGAGCGGTCCGGCACTGACCCAGAATAGGTGAGCAGTCTGACCACATTCTCAGGATAGCCGAGCGGTCCGGCACTAACCCCAGAATAGGTGAGGAGTCCGTTCGCAACTTCAGAATACGTGTGAAGTCCGGAGATCACACCAAGACTAGACAGGGATTCCGGCCGCGACCCTGGATCAGGAGTCTAGCATCGCAACTCACTGGACAGGAAATCGGGCGAAATATCACACCAAGATTTGTCAGGGATTCCGGGAGCGACCCTGGATCAGGAGAGTCTAGCATCGCAACTCACTGGACAGGAAATCGGGCGAAATATCACACCAAGACTTGCTAGGGATTACGGGAGTGACCCTGGATCAGGAGTCTAGCATCGCAACTCACTGGACAGGAAATCGGGCGAAATCTCAGACTATCACGATGACCTGGTCAGATTCTCAGAGACCAGAGTGGGAAGCCCTCCATATCCCGCCCTCCCCTGCGCCCCGCAGCCAGAACTGCATGGCCTGGCACACACACTCCCACCGTGACCTTGTGGCTGGCCCCGAAATTAAGGCCGGCTAATTCTGTCGCCGAGACGCGCTGCCCATCGTCACACACCGTCACGGGTTTTACCGGAAGGGTCGTTAATGTCATCGGCATCGTTTCGTCGAACAAACTGCAGTAGTAACGGGGGGCGTAATGCCTCTTCGGCCGGTGGAGACCATTCCGGGGCCATTAAAGGACCAAGGTCGCCGGATAGCAGTGAGACCGGCGGACCACCCAGCGGGAGCCGCGTTCCTCGGACTGCACGAGTTCTCGATTGTTGCTGGGAGTTGGGGTAGATAGTGTGCAGAAGTTCTGGCGTGTCTGATACCCGATGGCTCTTGGCGCCGATGGCTCCGCCGGATAGGCGCCCAACTCCTGAGATGATCAAATTAAAAGCGTCGGGCTCTGAGTGCCGGGAATTGCTTGGGCACGATTGCAGGCACTCGCAGCTCGATCGCTTAGGTCGATGCCGGTGTAGCCGCAGCCATCTGCCAGTTCATCTCATTTTCAGCATTGCGTTAATCGTATGTGTGAATGGTGGCGACGGAGCAAGGCCACATTTGTGTTTAGGACGTCACGATTGTTGCTTGGATGGGGTGCACAACCTCTTGGGCTCCTGGCGTATTTTCATGATGTTACGGACGCGGCTTATGCGTGGCATGACAAACATGGCGCGCTCTTCAGCGAGGCTGTCGGCCGTTAACAGAGCGTGTCACCCCCAGAGGCTGCTGGCTGTCGGCCGTTAACAGAGCGTGTCACCCCCAGAGGCTGCTGGCTGTCGGCCGTTAACAGAGCGTGTCACCCCCAGAGGCTGCTGGCTGTCGGCCGTTAACAGAGCGTGTCACCCGCAGAGGCTGCTGGCTGTCGGCCGTTAACATAGGGTGTCACCCCCAGAGGCTGCTGGCTGTCGGCCGTTAACAGAGCGTGTCACCCGCAGAGGCTGCTGGCTGTCGGCCGTTAGCATAGGGTGTCACCCCCGAGGCTGCTGGCTGTCGGCCGTTAACAGAGCGTGTCACCTGCAGAGGCTGCTGGCTGTCGGCCGTTAACATAGGGTGTCACCCCCGGAGGCTGCTGGCTGTCGGCCGTTAACAGAGCGTGTCACCCGCAGAGGCTGCTGGCTGTCGGCCGTTAACAGAGCGTGTCACCCCCAGAGGCTGCTGGCTGTCGGCCGTTAACAGAGGGTGTCACCCGCAGAGGCTGCTGGCTGTCGGCCGTTAACATAGGGTGTCACCCGCAGAGGCTGCTGGCTGTCGGCCGTTAACATAGGGTGTCGCCCCCAGAGGCTGCTGGCTGTCGGCCGTTAACATAGGGTGTCACCCCCAGAGGCTGCTGGCTGTCGGCCGTTAACATAGGGTGTCGCCCCCAGAGGCTGTCGGCCGTTAACATAGGGTGTCACCCGCAGAGGCTGCTGGCTGTCGGCCGTTAACATAGGGTGTCGCCCCCAGAGGCTGTCGGCCGTTAACATAGGGTGTCACCCCCAGAGGCTGCCGGCAACGACCAGGACAGCGGCACGTCCACCTGGTCCAACGACACGCACAGCCAGGACTCGGAAGACGAGTACACGCTCGACCGGTGGCCCACCAGCTTCTGGACGCAGTTCAAGGTAGCTGTCGGGCCCCGCTTACGTCCTGGTCCGCACGCCCAGCGGTGGCAACATGTCCAGCTCGCGTCCTGGTCCGCACGTCCGGCTGTGGCAACATGTCCAGCTCGCGTCCTGGTGCGCACGTCCGGCGGTGGCAACATGTCCAGCTCGCGTCCTGGTCCGCACGCCCAGCGGTGGCAGCATGTCCAGCTCGCGTCCTGGTCCGCACGCCCAGCGGTGGCACATGTAATTTAACAGAAATGATGCAATTAGAGGTCATCAATTCAAAATTAAAGTTAATCACATCAGGACAAGGTTAAGACAGTCTTTCTTCACCAACAGGGTAGTAGAACACTGGAACCAGCTGCCAGGAACAATTGTCAGTAGCAACACACTGAACATCTTTAAAAACGGCACAGACAATCATTATAAGAATAGGGGGCTTGTTTTTATGTATTCCAGGGAAGGTTGATTGACAGATTTGGTGGGCAACTGGTTCAGTGTACAAAGTGCAACCAAGAAGGGCCCTTGTGGCTCATAGTTGCACTGATCTTTTATGTCTTTTATGTCTTTATGTCCAGCTCGCGTCCTGGTCCGCACGTCCTGCAGTGATGATATAGCCGACACAGCCGGCGCTGTAGCAAATGATGAGGCTGCCGTGTGCCATGTGGGAAACATGTTGTGTACGCAGGTAATGGGTCGAAATCACGCTGGAGATGATGAAATCACGCTGGATGTGATGCTAAAACGTCACTGGCTCGTTGTCAGCTGTGAAGACGCCGTTCACGAAGCATTTAATGCGCGAATGGCTCCTTACCTCACGTTCCATGACCATGTGCCATCTGATCCCGCTCCACTTTTACTCCGTGAATACTGGATCCCATGTCCTGGTCCTATAACCTATGTCCGTTTCGTCTGATCTGTTACTGCGCCTCTATGACTCCATGCCCTCAAACCTGGCCCCTTCATCCGCGCCCATTGGCAACTGTCCCTCCCCCTCCTGTCAACTTGTGACCTCTTGCTCCCTGAGCCCGCAGCTCTGACTCCGTGCTCCGTCTGCGACAGGTGCTGACGATCCGCAACTTCCGTGAGGCTCAGCCTCGAGTGTTGAGCCGACTGAACCTGCTGCTGACGGTGGTTCTGGCGCTGCTGGCCGGCCTCGTCTGGTTCCAGGCCGAACGAAGAGAGGAGAGCATTAGCGATTTCCAGGGCTGGATCTTCTTCTCGACCAACTACTGGATGCTGTTCTCGCTTTTCGGCGCTCTCTTTGCATGTGAGTGAGCTTGCAGCATTGTGACTCTGTGATTATTGGACTTCTTGCTGATATGTTGCACATTAAACCACTGAATGTTATGCTATAGCAGGATATAATTTGGAATATCTTACAATAACTACAGAAGCTGAAGAAAACCAATTACAGAAAATATAGCCTAATAAAGCTGCAGGACCTGGTGATGTATATGCTAGGATCATAGTAGAGCGTGCTCAAGTTTTAGCGGTTCCTCTAGGCATCATTTTCGGACCATCTCTAGAGTATTCGGAACTACCTGAAGATCGGCGTAGTGCAAATATAGTACCACTTTTGAAAGAGGGGAATATAAATTGTGTAGAAAATTACAGGCCAGCCAGTTTGACCTCACTGGTTTGTAATGTATTAGAGAAACACTGGTCAAGGATCATGTTCAAACTTATCTTGATAGGCACAAGCTTTTCATGGATACTCAACATAGATTACGATATGGGAGATCTTGCTTAATTAACCCACTTGAGTTGGGGATGAGTAGTCTAGGAGTAAGTTGCCCGCCTCACAATCGAAAGATTGTGGGTTCTAGTCTGACCTGTCGCTACTCTTCGCCCACGGCCAATCGGCGTGAGAGATTGGCGACGCTACATGACTCAACGGTCGATGTGTCGTAAAAGCAATAACCAACCAACCCACTTGAGTTCGTGGAGTATGTAACTAGATAAGATGACAATCGAAGCAGGAAAGATGTCATGTACTTTGGCTTTAGCAAAGCTTTTTGGTAGAGTTTCACACCAGCGTCTAATTCACCAACTAGAGCAGCACGGGATTGATGGGAAACCTCTAGCTTGGATTGAAAGTTAAGGAAAAGGAAACAAAGGTTAGTATTCAATGGATGTAAATCTGAATGGAAGGATGTTCTGAGTGGAGTGCCTCAGGACTCTGTTCTAGGTCCACGTCTCATCATCTTTGTGAACAACATTAAGGTCGGGTTGAGGAATATGGTGTTCATATTTGCTGATGACATCAGGGTGGTAGGAGTGGCTGACAATAGTGCATCCCCACTTGGAATATTATGTACAGGCATGGAGCCCTTACTTAGGAGATATAAATATGCTAGAAAGTGTGCAGCGCAAAGCTACTAGACTCATCAGTGGTCTAGGTAACTTAGGATATGGAGAAAGGCTTATGGCATTATTTATGTACTCACTCAAGTATAGGAGGTGAATTACTGATATGATTGAAACGTACAGCATCGTTAATTTACGGATATATGGTATTGCTCGGAGTGTGTCAGTGTCATTTTTATCGTATTATAGTATCTCTCCTTTAGAGGCTTAGCTCAGATGGCCCTGCGGCTTTTATTCAGCCTGATGATTTCTTTATGATTTCAAGACTTTATAACACCTTTTTATTGGATGCGATTTAGATGGCCAATCCAAGCATCTTATGAATTGGTTGTTTTAGTAAAGTAGCTATGTCGAGGATTTCAAGGGTTCAAACGCGTTTTATGCTGATGCTTGAATGACATGCGTGCAATAAGATAATCCTTCATCTCCAGCACTGTTTCCATCTCCCATTGCCGATTGTGAAAGCAGGTGCAGCTATTCGAGTAGCAGATGTACAGGCAATGGGCATTGCGTACAACATAAGGCTGATAGTTTGCATTATATATTATCTCTCAACTATTGTACATTAATTGTTCGTTGTGTTTCGCCCAGTTCCGTCTGAACAGCAGTTGGTAGACAAGGAGCGGGCGTATGGCTCCTACCCAGAGGTAGGAGCGCCATTAATCGTTTGCTGTGTTTCGCCCAGTTCCGTCGCAGCAGAAGGTGGTGAACAAGGAGCGGGCGTATGGCTCCTACCCAGAGGTAGGAGCGCCATTAATCGTTTGCTGTGTTTCGCCCAGTTCCGTCGCAGCAGAAGGTGGTGAACAAGGAGCGGGCGTATGGCTCCTACCCAGAGGTAGGAGCGCCATTAATCGTTTGCTGTGTTTCGCCCAGTTCCGTCGCAGCAGAAGGTGGTGAACAAGGAGCGCGCGTCCGGCACGTACCGCCTGTCGGCCTTCTACTTGTCGCGCATGTTCGGAGAGCTACCTCTGCTGATGGTGCCGCCGGCGCTCTACTTCGTCATCTCGTACCCGATGATGGGGTGCGGCTCGCCGCTCACCTTCGCGCTGCTGCTGCTGCTGCTGCTGCTCAACAGCATAGTGGCCGAGGTGAGACGTCCCGCGCGACGTGGCCGCCGGACAAATTTGCGCGCCAACTGTGTACACCGAACGGAATGTTAACGTGGTGAGGTCGCGCGGACAGGGAAGGGCACTCCTGTCTGAGTGTTACTGGACAGAGGTGTCAGTGTGGACATGGCTGAGGGGTCTGATCCGATGCCGCTGCAGACGGCTGCTGGTTGCGCCAGCTGCAGGGTTAGGCTTTTTTCTCTCGAAATACTGGATATAAAAATGTGGCATTCCAGGTCTAAGAAGATAGTTTTCTTTTAGTTTCTGACATTAACATTTGTTTGCAGTTACCAGCAGGTTTTGGACATATGTTTCACACCGCAATGAGTTTGCAGGCATTTTCAAACAACTCGGTTCATGTTTTGATAAATATTTGAGTGGATAATTTCCCAGACAGGTAAATGCCCTGGCCCTGGCCACCCTGTTCCCAACCCTGACCAGCAGACACACTGGCGGCCGCTGGACTGTGCCGACGGCCAGCCAGCTCTGCGTCGACACCTCTCACAGCCCATCTGGCGTCCGTTGCAGAGCGTCGGCGTGTTCCTCGGCGTGGCGTGCATGGACTTCCAGCTTGGCAACACGGTGGGCGCCATTTTCACGTGCGGCACGCAGCTGTTTGGCGGCTTCCTCTCCACGCACATCCCCGCCTGGCTCGCCTGGATGCGCTACCTCTCGATGGTGTTCTATGCCTACGAGAACATGCAGATCGTCGAGTTCGGCGGCGGCGAGCCGTTCAGGTTCGTGGTCCGCCGCCGCCACGCCTGGTGCGGTGACGATCTGCCAACCGTAGACGGTGCCGCGTGTTATCAACTTGTTGATATGTTGTAAGGTGCCTGACAGCTTGTGGAGTGAAGGACACCGAGCTGTTACCTCGTGCCCACGGCAATATAATGCATGCATGTCGATGCTTATATGACGACTGGCATGTACAATGGCTCCCATTCGTGTCCTAAGGCTAGTGAGCGCATACCATGGGCACGCAGCCAGAAAGTGCCATGGGAGAGGAAAATATTTAATGATCCGGTGTGCACTGCTAGTCTCAGGAGGCCGCAGGACGTCCTGGGCTTCATCGAGGTCAAATGGTTTGGGGAAGGCGAACTTACTCAAATGAGTGCATTGGACGTCCCCCCCCTACACCTGGCTGCATGTGATACAGCCCTGCCCCACACCTGGCTGCATGTGAGACATCCCTACCCCACACCTGGCTGCATGTGAGACATCCCTACCCTATGCCTGGCTGCATGTGAGACATCCATATCCTACGCCCAGACTTGTGTTCGACTCAATTTTTTTGAGTCGACTCACATTTGACTCATTGATCTTGAGATCCGATTCAACTCATGATTCAGAGCAGGTCAAAATTATTTGATTCGACTCAATTCAGACTCGGAGCTCACAAAGCGTGATTCGACTCACGACTCAAACAGACTGACATACATTTGAATCGATTCAGATCAGACTCATGAGCCATATGATTCAGTGTGCACTGCCCCCCCCCCCCACATATATATATATATATATATATATATATATATATATATATATATATATATATATATATATATATATATAAATATATATAGTTCCCTTATTTAATTAGACAGAGATGAATATGCTTTGATATAAAAATGTCTGTTGAATAAATTATTTTGCTATAACTTTGTTTTCACCTCACATTATATATATAATGTGAGGTGAAAACAGTTCAAAACAAAGTTATAGCACACATAATTTATTTCACAGATGTTTTATGTGAATCATCTTATATATATATATATATATATATATATATATATATATATATATATATATATATATATATATATAAATGCATGTGCATGCGCACAAAGTAATTGATTCGAAAACGAATTTAACGAGATGAATGGTTGGCAATGCATATGCAAAGCAATGAATGATAATACTTAAATCCACATCAGCATGATGCACAACCTGAATCTTATATACCTGACACACATCACCTAACCTCAACATAGCACCCAGGTCCTACACTGCAATAGGTATCTGCACATAATAAAATTGCGTTGGTTTGTTACGTTGTCCAGTAAAGGTACCTTGGTTTGTAATTTGTCACACGCGCGTCTGATATGATATCAGACGCGCGTGTGACAAATAACAAACCAACGCAATGTTATTGAGTGCAGATGCCTATTGCAGTGCAGGACCGTTTCGGTTCCATATTCTTTTTCACAATCACAACTCATTTCTGTGTTGTGTTCCGGGCACTAGGATTGACTCACGCATGATGCTGATTGTGAATACCAAGCTTAACATTATTACTTATTTGTAGTTATTGTCATTGGTTTTTGGTAAATAACTTCAGTACCCCTCATTCTTACTCACTGGCAGCTGACAAGTTGAGAATTGTAATGCTAAGCATGAATAATTATACTGTGTTTTTACTCCCTACTTTTTGTCATGGCATACTATTCACAAAGATACATGCTTTATATAATTTGTTCATAACTTGCATTTGAGTCACAAGACTCAAATGACTCATTGTGATTTGAATGATTGACTCATGATTTAACTCATTTAAAAAAGAAAGATGCGATTCAACTCACGACTCAATATATATTTTGGGGAAAAAAATTGATTCAACTCGCGACTCATCCAAATATGATTGATTCATGAGTTGATTCTCGATTCAACTCGAGTCGAGCACAAGTCTGCCTACGCCTAGCTGCATGTGAGACATCCCTGCCCTACACCTGGATGCATGCAGGACGACCCTGCCCTACACCTGGCTGCATGAGACACACTAAAACTGGCGCCGACCGTTCCCAACTTCTGACCATTGTTCCGTGCTGCAGGTGCGCGGCGGAGAACTCCAAGTTCGAGGCGTGCTTGACGGGTGCTGCCACCTACATTCCGACGGAGGAGCTGGTGGGCCGAGGCGGCGGCCAGCTGCCGTTCTGGGCCAACCTGATCGCCCTGCTCAGCTTCATGCTGGTGTTTCGGGTGATGGGCTACCTGGTGCTGCGGTTCGTCCGTACGCCGACGCACTAGGCGTGCTGGCTGGTTACCGGGGTGTTCGGACTTGGCGTGCCCGACTGGGCAGGTGGCGCCACCTGGCGGCGCCGGCGCCGGCGCGTCCGCCGGTAGCTCGCGCGGGGCGCCGTCCGGGTGGCGCCGACGTGTCTTCCATAGTGGAGCGTGGCCGGCGCGCGGAGCGTTCCGCAGCCAGGGCGGTGGTGCGGCGGGCCGCGCTCCCCGCACCGTGCCTCATCTCTCACGCGCTCCGGCCGACCGCGCGGCACCGCAACACTGTGTTGTCGGCTCCGTGTCGGCATGCCTCGCTCCCGTGTGCCTGCCGTGGTGCGGCTCCGGGCCGCGTCACGACGTGACGCTGGCCGTCACGTGTCGCCGTCACAGCGCCATCGTCGGCGGCGGGCTGACGGCGGCGCACCGATGTCGCCCGCGGCGTCAGCTGCCGCCGCGAGCTTCCACGTGACCTGTACTGGCATTCGTGTCGTCTGTGGCGGCGGTCGATGCGGCGCCCGGCCGCGCCAGGCTGTCTGGGCGGAGCCCCAGCTGTCCGGAGGGCCCAGACTGTCCGCTCCGGCCCGAGCTGTCCGGTGCGCATGGCAGAGTGGCTGCGAGCCGTCGCGTCGTCTGCCGTCGGGCTTGTTACGCACGTGCATTCCGGCCGTCGTGGAACACCTCGTCGCTGTGAGGAGCGAGTTGGGTCGGACGTGGTCTGCGTGTGTGACGCAGCGCGCGCGCCGGTCCGTGGTGGCCGCCGCGCTGCCTTGCAGTGCCTCTGCTCCGTCGGTGCCCGCGTTGTCGGCCGTTAATGTGATACGATCATCAATAATTACCACTGTAGCCATCACATTTGTAAATAGTTCTCGGCGCGTTTGGTGGATTGTTGTGCGCGCGGTGACGGCCCACGCACGGGCGTGTGTACAGGCGACTCGTTACAAAGCCGAGCTGTGCACGAGCTGCAGGGCGGCGACTTGTGTGCTCGTGAGTTGGGCTTGGCCTCGGCTCGGCGTGGATTGGCCGCTGTTTCGTGTTTCGGCCATCCGTCCGCGACGCGTCGATGAAATGGACCAGACGGAACGGGTGGTGACCTCGCGATGGCAATCGGTGGTGAGCAAGCATGCTGATGACGACGGTGACCATGATGGCGATGATTGGTGCTGTTTGATTCGATGGCTGTGGTTTGATTATTTGTGCTCGGCGGTGCTGTGCGTTTCGGCCCACTTACCTACTGTGCATCGTGCTGGGATGCCCAGTGAATCATGTGAATAATACATTTGTGGCGCCAGTGACACGTTGCCGTTTCGAGACCGGGCCGGTCGCCCGCTAATCGAGTGCCTTCGGCCTCTAACAGTGCCGGTAAGGCCGGCAGTTGTCGGTCGTGCACAAGCACGCTGAGTGTACGATGCGAGCATTAGCCCGACGTCAATAGCATGAACAATATCGCAGGGAATGTATCGGAAACGGAGACATGTGCGATATTTTTCGTCAATTTCGTGTTCCACTTTTAGGCGTTTGCATGATAAGATCTAGCGGCACACGCCGAGCGAACATGGTGTGGTACTGACATGATGGGATAACATGGCGAGCATGGTGTGGCGCTGATGGGATACCATGGTGGACATGGTGTGACGCTGATGGGATACCATGGTGGGCATGGTGTGCCGCTGATGGGATAACATGGTGGGCATGGTGTGCCGCTGATGGGATAACATTACAAACATGGTGTGGCGCTGATGGGATACCATGGTGGACATGGTGTGACGCTGATGGGATAACATGGTGGACATGATGTGCCGCTGATGGGATAACATGGTGAACATGGTGTGGCGCTGATGGGATATCATGGTGGACATGATGTGCAGCTGGTGGGATACCATGGTGGACATGGTGTGACGCTGATGGGATAACATGACAGACATGGTGTGGCGCTGATGGGATACCATGGTGTGACGCTGATGGGATACCATGGTGGGCATGGTGTGACGCTGGTGCATCCGACTGGTCGCAGTAAGCTGCAATTGGCGACAATTTCAGTCTCATTATTACACAAGGCAATGCTCTCTTAAAGGTGGTCCGCGGAGCGCATATCAGGAATTTATTTCAACTAGCAAAACCACAGACCAAAAGACGACGTCCAGTAGTAGGAGCATCCGGCACTGGCTTGTACTTGGATCTGGTCTTTTGATCTTACTAGGCGTGCTAAAGCTGTTGTTCGTGTTACTGGTGTCGCCGTGCCTGCTGCTGCTGTCGACACTGTCGGCGGCTCCTGCCACTGTCACGGATGCTGCTGCTGCTGCTGCTGCCTGTGTCGCTGCTGCCGCCGCTGACACCGTTCCCATCACCACTGCTGCTGCTGCTGCTGCTGCCTGTGTCGCTGCTGCCGCCGCTGACACCGTTCCCATCACCACTGCTGCTGCTGCTGCTGCTGCCTGTGTCGCTGCTGCCGCCACTGACACCGTTTCCATCACCACTGCTGCTGCTGATGCTGTTCCCTGTGTCGCTGCTGCCAGCACTGACACCACTCACATCACCACTGCTGCTGCTGCTGCTGTTGCCTGTGTCGCTGCTGCCGCCATTGACACCACTCACATCACCGGTGCTGTTGTTTCTGCTGGTGTCGTTGCAACTGGTTAGGCAGTAATCCAAAGCCAGGTTAATTTATCTGTCTCTGCACTTGATCGAACAGTTGTTATTAGCACTTTCCTGCTGAGCGTATAATAGGTCTTTGTCGACGTCGATCCAGTAGCTACGGGTGTTGATGTCCTTTTTACATATAGCGAGTCACCGCGATTTTGTAGGGCATTAGGGGCATAGGGGGCGGTTAGGGCATTCACTCGGGGCGTGCAGACACCACCCACTGTGTGTTTGTGTTTTTTCCAGGTGCTCCGTTGTCATGCCTCCCGTTCCTAATTTTATATTATATGTCCAGAAATGAGAGTTCTGTGTTCAACTCAAGCTCATAAGTGCAACGTAAACCAGATGGCTCCCTTTCATGCTTGCCTCAAGTCAGTACAGCAGGTCCTAATTTTCGAATTCGAGGAACATGCTGAAGTAATATATATATATATATATATATATTAATTTAGGAGGGAAAATTTAAAAAAAAAAAAAAAATAGGGGTTAAAAAAAAAAAAAAAAAAAAGTGAAAGTAAGGCCAACCGAGCCTAAACTGGAACTGCTGTGATTGATGAACTATGGGGCTTTATTTTAACTGAGAGCACTTTAGCAAGGCTGAGCATGAGCTGACTCTTGACTTATACAGGGCTAATTAAAACTGAGCTAACTCACTCCTTTGCTGATTATACATGTGTCAGGGATGTGTTCTGCTGTGTTTCCCCGCCACCTCCACCACACATTCCCCAAACCCCGACCGGCTTGATGGTGTGTGCAACCGTCCCTAACACGAATTTATAAGTGTGCGAGGTCAAAGTTTTGGGAACACCATATAGGTAAATGAGTGCTTCTAGCCAACTTAGAAAGGTTATATATATATATAATTAATGAAAAGTTTTTTTATTTATCAAACGTATAAAGCACCAACAGTGTGAATTTCAAGGGCATATATCAGTATATAAATAGATATATATGCGAGTATAGTATCTATATAAAAAAAAAAAAAAAATTTATAAAAAAAAAAAAATATATTACGATGTTGGGGGTAGGGACAATGAAGACATGGGGCTCCCACCTCCCCGATCAGATATTACGCCCGCTACGATCGGAAAACGACATCCCATGGGCACGCCGAACTGCAACCGCCCCCCTTTCTGATTTTTTTCCATCTAACTTGATTGCCGACGTGTTTGCTACGCTTCGGTCGGGGGGTCGTATCCTCGTCATCCATTGACGGAAGTCCCCCTTCCGACCATCTGACCTGAGGTATTTACTGTGCTGCCAGTCCTGGGAGGGTCTATTCCACGTCGCTAATGCCCGGCAATGGCTGGGCACTGCTCTGACTGACACAAAATTTCAATCAAGGGTAATATATATTTTAAATTTTTTTATATTAAAACCAAAAAGCCCGGGCAGGTTCCCTGGAAAACTTTTTCTTTTACAACCCCCCCCCCCCCCCCCCCCCCCCCCCTCTCATTTTATACTAAACCAGAAACCAAAAACCCCCCCCTTCCTTTTCCCCCTCCTTTTTCCCCTAACCTCAACGACCGGGCCTTCGGTTGGGGCGCGGCGCCAGGCGAAGTCTGGACCTCGCTGATCTATAATACGAAGATGGAAGGAAGGCGTCGGTCTAAGACTCACATTTCGCTGGTGATTTTCTCGTGCGCGGTTTTTTCTTTGGCTGCTTCGGAGACCGTCCTGGTCAAATGCAAGTTTGTTCCTGTTGAGGATGGCCCCATCGACCTCAGAATGTTTTTTTCATTTCCGTCATGTGCCCTCCCAGGGCTTCGGATTGGCGCTGGTTTTTTATTGGTGGAGGTGCTTTCTTTGTCTTAGGCCGGGCTTTTCTAAACGCCTCCGGGCCCCCCGGGGTGGTGCCCCGTCCTTCCCCTCCAGCCGGGGGTTTCCGGCGGGGGGGGGGGGGGTCGGTTTGGGGGGAGCTTAAAAGTATCTTGCAGAAACGTCCCAACCCCTCCTGGATGCGTGCCACCTCCGATAAAAGCTTCTAGATCCCCCATTGCAGTGAACGAACCAGGCGCCGCCGCCGCCTACTCGCGTATTGAGTAGGTGACGTGGAAGTTGGCCGGCTTGTTGAGAGACGTGACAACTCCGTCCTGCAATAGACGCTCGCCAGGCACAGCCGAGAACGTGAAATGCTGCAGCAGACTCGCAAACAGCAGGAAGAGCTCCATCTTGGCCAGCGACTCGCCCAGGCATTGTCGGCGACCGACGCCGAACGGGACGAGTCTCTCGTCGTGACGCGCGCTGCCGTCGGCGGCGATGAAGCGCTCCGGACGAAACTCGGTCGGGTCTCCCCAATACGCCGCGTCCATGTGCACATCCTCCAGGTTCATCACCACGATCGAGCCCTTGGGGATGACGTAGCCCCTGAAGCGGACGTCGCCGAGGGTGGTCGAGTGAGGCACGCCGCGAGACACGGGGGCGGCGCGCCGCAGCACCTCCATCAGGGTGGCGTCCGTGTACGGCATGCGGAGGCGATCCTGACTGCTTACCTGCCGCCGTCCCAGCACCACGTCGATCTCCTGCTGGACGCGCTGCTGGATCTGCGGATGCGCCACCATGAAGAGCAGCGACCAGTTCAACGTGGTGGCTGTGGTTTCTAATCCGGCGATGAAGAAGTCCATGCCATTGATGGCCAAGCCTAGCTCTGTGAAGCCCCGCTCTCCAGCGCCATCCTTCCCCATCTCCAGCAGGAAGCGGTCGATGTAGTCGCGTGGCGCTTGTGGAGCCAGCACACTACGGTGTTCGCGTATCAGACGGCGGAACATGTCGAGAAATGTCTCTCGGTGCTCCACCAAAGCTGCGTATCCGCTTCGCCGAGGCATCACATGTCGCAGCCAAGGTGCCAAAGAGAGAAGGTTCTGAGGTCCAATCTCATTGAAGAAGGCGTTGACTCGATCCACAGCCTTTTTAGATTCCGGGTCGTTCGAATCCAGGCGCGTACTCGCAATGATGCGCCACAGGCTGTTCAACACCACCATACTGAAGCGGTCATTGACCAGCATTGGGGCACCTATCTGCCGCTCCATTTCCTCTCGGAGGGTGTCGAACTCGGCTAGTATTTCTTGCTCCATAGAGCTTCTACCCATACCTAGGTCTCTGAGGTGACGCAGGGCGAACCGACGCTGTTCAGACCACACGTGGCCGTCGTTGAAGAGGATCCCCATCTTCTTCATGTAGCTGCGGATCAGTATGTTGTAAATCACTGGTCGGCCGGAAAGCTCGGGCATTCTGCAGGCTTCCTTGATGTCTTCATACTTGCTCAAGTTAACAATATGCCACCCCATGGGAGTTACAATCCCGTTGATGTCGCCCCACTGTTCTCGTCGCGACCGGATCGCACTGCGCACGTCACCGCTGCGTATTATTTTCAGCGTTTCGGAGACGTTTCCGAAGATGAGAAATGGTGGAGGGCCGGGCGGGAAGTCAGCCGGGCGGCGCGGTCGGCGTAGCCAAAGCCAGCTCGACAACGCCATCACAAACAACAACCAGATGAGCATGACAGAGCGTCAGCTGAAACGGCAACCATGCAGCACTGCAGACTACGGCGTGGGCTCCACGGTCACTGTGAGAGGCGCAAGGTGCAGGCTGTGCTGTAAACAGAACTGAACTGCGCGTGCTGGCGGTGTTTGCACTGAATTCCGGGCGACCAGATCAGTATCACGAACGTAGACCGGTTTGATAAAGTTCTGTCTGGCCTCTGTGCACACACACGCACACAAACACAGATTACCGGTTTGATAAAGTTCTGTCTGGCCTCTGCACACACACACGCACACAAACACAGATGCTTGATGCTGTTTGACGGCTCAAACTATCCTTCAGCGCAGTAATATCCTTCGTTATAGCTTCCGCTCCCGACGACGCAGCTGCTGTGCACACCAGGAGACAGGCCGGCTGGCGCCAGTCGTCTGATACTGAGCAGCATGGCCGACGTGGCAGTGAAAGCGGGCGCCGCAGAGGCGACTCAGCCGATGCAAAGCGGGAGGCTCGAATCCAGCGGGAGGCTCAGCTTGAGCCAAGCGAGGCATGAAGCAGGAGTTGGGACATGCTGGCTGGTGCTGCCCACGTCTGTCACCTTTAGCCTTCGAGTTATATGTCGGATTCTGTCGCATACTTATCGGGCAATGCTTAGCGTGATACGAACCCTGTTTACGTCTTTGCCTGCATCCCTGAACCATCTGAGTGTTGTGTTATCGCAAAAGCTGACGTCAGGTAGCGAGGTCGGTTGCAAAATGGAAGTGTTCAAGATGAAAGTGATTCAGTTATTGCGTGACCAATGAACAATACTTAATGGTAATTACAGCGCGAGATGTAGGAAAATCTATTCTGATCATTCGTGATGGTCATTCTTTCGCAATTGACTTTTAGTCATATATTTTTCGCCCTTATCTGACTTTTTTCAATTGACTAAATATCCTTACTGTTTCTCTCCCCGTTGACTTGTTCATTTGGCTTTTTGTCCTTGACTTCGTTCACTATAACAGTATTCCGCATGACTGCTTTCCTTTTTTCAACTTTTTGCCTTTTCGACTTCTATCCGTTAACTTATTTCCATTATACTTTTCAACCTTTGGACTTTTTCTGCTTTGGCAGGATGGTAAGGCCGCGACGAGAACAGGTGGGTGTCATCAACGGGACTGTAACTCCGATGGGACGGTACGTTGTAGACATGAGGAAGTATGAAAAATAAAGGAAGACCGCAGAATGCCCCAGTTTTCTGGCCGACCAGTGATTTACATCATACTGGTCCACAAATGCATGGAGAAGATGGGGATCGTTAGTTAGTTAGTTATTTGGGCTTTAGGGCAGAGAAGATGGGGATCCTTTTCAACGACGGTCACGTTGGTCGGAGCAGCGTCGGTTCGCCCTGCGTTACCTCAGAGACCTAAGTATGGGCAGAAGCTCTATGGAGCAAGAAATACTAGCCGAGTCGACATCACCCGAGAGGAAATGGAATTGATGCACCTTGCGGAACCGCAATACAGTGCGCGAAGAAGCGTGCACCTACCAGTAATATACCAGTAATAAGTGATTAGGAACAAATGTGGCACTCATTGCAAATATGCTTCAGGTACATTAAACGTGCGAAGCCTAACTGGAATGGACAATACAGTTGAAAGTGTTCCTCACATCCACGTAATTGGCCGACGCTGAAGCAGAACTTCAAATAACGCGTACGAGTCATAATTCTGTCTTCACTTCATTATCACAACACTTCAAGACAGTACATTGTGTGCAATGCATATAGGATTGGCTTGTCATGTTATCATCTTTATGAACTTGATTGAAGGAATGTAATGTAGGTAAATGTAAAAAGCCTGAGAAAGGCCAATATGCCTATGTTTCAAACGAGAACAACATTTGAACCACTGGTCATATGTGGTTTAATTTGGACTTTAAGGGACTTTGCTCATTAAGGCGGTCCATAAGAAGTCTAGGTTGATGTAGTTATCTTGATTAATTCTCAAAATACAAAATATAAGGTAAAGAATAACATTCAAATGTTTAGACTCCGTGTGTGAACCCTAACCAATTCCACATTTGCACATTTTGGTGCGAATTTACTCCGCATGGTTTAAATAATTGGATGAATCTATTGAAGTTATAGCCTATCACACTATTCGCTAATTAAACATACTTACCCGGCATGTATGCATGAACAAATATATGTATATGACATATGGAGTATCTCAGCTTGCATGGGTGTATTCAGTTATTAATATTTAATGCAGTCGTTGTTTGAACTGTCGGAGAGACAGATGGTATGATGATGAACGGTAAGTTTTATATCAACTGAGTGAAAAATTGGGATTTTTATTTCAACAATTCAGACATTTCCCAACGTTTCGACTTCATTGCCTTTATCAGGAAAACAAAATATGGGTCAAGACTGAAAACATGGTTCGGCATTTCATCATGATCATGTTCACTTTTCACACCTCCGACTTCAGAACCTTTTTTGAGTATCACAAAGCCGTCAACACAATGCCATACACGGTTCGATACATGGCTTGATGCGCGAAACTGGAATCAAGATAACAAATACAATTACAGCGAAGATTACAAATTATTTATCCAGGGTCAGTGCATCGCAAGGGAACGGTACTTTTTCTAATCAGCTCAGCTGTAATGCTCGAATTCTTAAACACCCTATTGGTCGTGGCCTCGGTGGCAATACATGCCGCCCCCACCACTCGCCGTTCAGCTCTGGTAAGATTGCTTTGAATGATGAGTGCTCCTGTCCACTCCGGTAGGTGTCTTGTCCTGTCCGCGTTAATTACCAGGGCAGTGCAAATCCTGTGCTTGCGTAGGTCTGCCCTGTGCTCTCTGATTCTCGTCTTTAGGCCTCGCCTAGTTTCCCCATAGTATGCTTTTCCACATGCACCACATAGTATTTGGTAAACTACACTGTCGACATTTTCTTCTTTCCCACCCAACCAGCATACGTGACAACCTTAACAGTGTCGAACCGACCATCCAATTCACAATTGAAGAGGAGCAGAATGAGAAGCTACCGTTCCTGGATGTCATGATCTGGCGCATAGGCTCAAATTATCGGCATACCGTAAAACCACGAACAAGGATAATTTGATACATTGCCAATCACAGACGGAGGACTAAGTCTGGTTCTCGGTTTTTGTTGCTTTTGGTTTTTAACTGATGGCGCTAAGGACTTGCTCGTCAGAGTTTATACAGGACGAGCTTCACTACATAGTTCAAGTATTCAGAAAACTCAAATTTCCGCTAGCTGATCTACTGGTCCTACGCAAGAAAGCGTATCGCATCATCAATAGGCGCAGAAATGAGGAAGAGGGAACACCCAAGCGAACTCTGATCGCCCAGTAACTCAAAACATCGAGTGTATCACGAAATTTGTATATCCTGCAGTCTCTATCGCTACGGTATCTGAACAAAAAATAGGTCAACTCGTGAGGTCGAGACAGGAAGGAAAAGAAGAAAATGTCGACAGTGTAGTCTACAAAATAGCATGTGATGCATGTGAAAAATAGCATACGTTGGGGAAACTGGACGAAGCCTGAAAACGATAATCAGAGAGTATATGGCAGACTTACGCAATCTTAGGACTTCCAATGCCCTAGTAATTCACGCGGACAGGGCAAGGAGCCTACCGGATTGGACAGGGCAATCTTACCAGAGCTGAGCGGCGTGCGGTGGAGGCGGCATATATTGCCACTGAGGTCACGACCAACTTATCACTAGGGTTCTTTAAGACTTCGAGCATTACAGCTGAGCTGATCAGAGAAATTACCGTTCCGTTGCGATGCACTGACCCTCGATCGATAATTTGTAATCTTCTCTGTAGTTGAACTTGTAATCTTGATCACAGTGTCGCGCATCAAGCCATGTATCGAACCGTGTATTGCATTGTGTTGACGGCTTTGTAATAGGGAGGGTTTAAAATGGCCACCTTTTTGCCCGATGGACGATCTCAGCAATTACGAAGTGGGTGTCGATTAATGTTGCAGTAATAGATGTTTTTAATTAATGTAGTGGTTTTGACCTACAACCGTAATAAATATTTTCCTTTAAATGCCTTTAAATCGTCCCCAAATGGCGTTGAAATTCCAGATTTGCCCGATGGACGATCTACGAAAGTAGCTTACATAATTGTGCCAAATACACACTGGTCGATGTCTTTTCACCGTATTAGATCAGTTGAGGCAGTTGAGAGAAAAATTAACATGTGGAATGTAAAATTTCATCACATCAAAATTCAACTAGAGATGGGTTACATCGCAAGTCAATTAGAGGTGGGTGATGGATTTGTTGTGTTGACCCATCTCTACCCTGAGCCCATCTCTAATTGAATTGTGATATGATGAATTTCTACATTTAATATGTTAACTTTTCTCTTAATTGCCTCAACTGATCTAATACGATGAAAAGACATCGATCAGTGTGTGTTTGCCGCAATTCTGTAAGTTACTTTCGTAGATCGTCCATCGGGCAAATCTGGAATTTCAATCCCCAATTTAGTGGCTTTCTACCCATTAATATTGGATGTAAATGACCCAACTCACCCCAAATCGATGTCGAAGTTTATTTTATAGCCATTTTCACGAAGATCGGTATAGTAGTTACTCAGATCGTCCATCGGGCATTTTCTATTGTTTTGATTACAGCATTTCAACGCCATTTGGGGGCGATTTAAAGGCATTTAAAAGAAAATATTCATTACGGTTGTAGGTCAAAACCACTACATTAATTAAAGAACATCTATTACTGTAACATTCATCGACATCCACTTCGTAATTGCTGAGATCGCCCATCGGGCAAAAAAAAGTTGGAATTTTAGACCCTCCCTTTGTAATACTCCGAAAAGGTTCTGAAGTCGGAGATATGAAAGGTGACTTGATCGTGATGAAATGCCGAACTATGTTTTCAGTCTTGACCCATATCTTGTTTCCCTGTTGAAGGCAATAAATCGACACGTCGGGAAATGTCTTTAAATTTTTGATAAAAGTACCAATTTTTAACTTAATTGATATATAACTTATCGTTCATCATCATGCTATGTTTACCAAGTCATTGATTCTCCACGATCCCACCCTCCAAATGATGAAATCCAACCCTCCAACACCTCCAAATGATTTGCCTATACCAACAATTTTCAGCTAGGGTGTCTTCGCTGCCGGTGCCTTTTTACATTCCCTTTCTAACCGGGGAATGAACGGCCAGGCGGACCACATCAGACTTCACAGCGTTAGTTACAAAGCTTTGGTTTCGAATCGAGTGTAGAATCGCTGGAAGACCGCTACAAAATATGAGTGGTTTGGCGGATATTGCAACCAAGAAGTGAACACGTGTTCTCAAGCGACGCCTTCGAACGCTGACCAAACATTATAATGCCGCTTCGTGATTTACAAAGTGGAGGCAGCGCAGCCAGTTACAGAATGATGTGCTCATTTCGCCAATATGCAGCGCATATTCCCCTATGCAACCACTATGAATAAACGGAATATGAATATGAAGCTAACTTAATGAACATCATAAGGTCACTAAGACCATCAGTAAGAACAGCACCACCAGTCGCTGGAGCTAATCTCAATGGAAATCACTGCCATATTCAAACATTGCTCAGGCCGGTAGCGTACCAAAGGGGTGGGGGGGGGCGGTGACATACAGAAAGTTCCCCCTCCCCCTGAGAGGTTGTGGGGCTCCCAAATATCGCGCATGGACACGGAAAAATTGCGCCGGGCCCAATATAAATTCCGCTGAGGCCCCAAATTGATTGTACCTGGGCCCCTACAAATCATATTATGGAACAAACCGTTGCGCAGGGGCCCATAAAATCGCACCGAGGCACCTCAGTCACATTAGGGGCCCCAAAAAGTCGCGTGGGGGCACCTGAAAATGACAATGGTAGCTCCTCAAATCGCACCGAGATTCCTAAAAATCACATTGGGGCCATCAAAAATCGCTCCGGAGCCCCTAAGAGTGATGCTGGTGGGTAAAAAAAAAGTGGGACCGCGGCCCCTGAAAATTATGTTGAGAACCCCAAAACGTCGCGCCGAGGCTCCCTGAAAATCACACTGGGGCCAAAGAAATCTCGCCGAGGCCGCTAAAAATGACCCTGGAGGCCTCAAAAAGACGGGCCTGGCCCCTGAAATCGTGATAGGGACCGAAAACGTCCGGCCGGGGATCCTGAAACTCACGTTGGGGGCTTCAATAGTTCGCTCAAAAGTTCTCTGAAAATCACACTGGAGGCCAAAAATGTCGTGCCACGGTTCTTGAAAATCACGACGGGGCCTCACAAGGTCGGGCCAGGGCACCTGGAAATTACGCCGAGCCTGGGGGTACCAAAAAGTCGCGTTCGGGCCTCCAAAAATCACGCTATGGGCTCGACAGTTCACACCGGGGACCCAAAAGCCTCATCGGGACCAACAAAAAAAAGACGCCCGGGCAACGAAAAACAATCCGAACATGAAAAATCACTTTGGGAATATCAGGTCGGGACTTCCGAAGAGTTCCCCAAAATCGCATCGAGCCCTGAAAATTGGAATCGGGTCCCCTCCCCCTGAAACCACGCGTCTGGGCCCTAAATGTCGCGCAGGAACCTCGAGAGATCGCATCGGAGCCCCCAGAATCGTGCTGAGGTCTGACAAATGTGCGTCAGGGGCCCAAATAAACACAGCGGGACCGTACGAGCACATCGGGATGCAGACAATGCACCAGGCCCTCCAAGGCCCACCGAATCTCGCAAAAAGAGGGAGGGCCTCCAAGCATGCGTTGCAGCCTTAAATAAACGCACCAGAAGCTCTAAAAATACACACCGGAGACCCTCAAAGCACACCGAGGTCACGAGATCGCATGGGAGCACAAAAACAGGCTGGGCCCGTAAGAAGCGACATTGTTCTAAAAAGGTACAAAATGACTGGCCACTAAATAAACACATCGGGATTTTCGAAAACGAGCTGGTACCTCAAAAATATTATCGGTACACAAAAAAGCAACACATCCATAAAATGAGCCGAGGTATCAAAAATGTGCCGGACCACTAACAAAAATGGACTGGAGCCCCAAAACACATCCGTAGAAGAAGAAATGCAATGAGTAAAATAGAACACCGAGCCATGGCCTCGGTTCGGTAGCCAATCTGGGATCATATTTAATCAAAAAGATGAGGCGCATCAAATCCAGCGGGTATCCGTAGTTCTTAAGCAACATAGAAAATGTGGGAAGATGAGAACTAACCATCGACTTGAATTAATCGAATTTTCCCAGCGAACCCCCATACGAAGCATTCCACACGTCAAATATGGCACAAGACTAACATGTGGCAGCAAGTAGCAAAACGTCGGACGCCTACCAGAAACCGTATAATCGCACTAAGTGTGGCGAGTGCGCTGAATGCGCAAGGCGGGTGTACTTGTGCACGAACATTGACGTGGTGACGACCTGGCGTTTTGAACTGAAATGCCTGAAATTGGAAAATGTTACATTTTAAGTGATTTGTACAAGTGTAACTTCAGCAGTGTGAGGTGACTTACCAAGGGATACCATAAGACAAACCTTCGAAAAGGGTGGGAAGTTAGGGTTGAAATATCAGACTCAGAAACGATGCTGGTAGATTGGGCCCCCTGCACATGGCAATTAAGCTGGTTACTAATTATTTGATATAAATAGTTTTAAAAAATGGAATCCTTTGCAAAAATAGTGGAAGAACTCCAGGGATTTTTTTTAATGGGGGTGGGTGGGCCCCCTCCAAATCCGCTTGTCCCCTGACGCAATTCCTAGGTACGCCACTGTCTTAGGCTAATGCAAATATAAACCAGAATATTAGTCGCCCACTAGCATTTGTTGCTTCCTAGTCACAAGCCATGCTAGAGGATAGGAGCTTTGCTGCGACGATAGTATGCTAATGTTGTATCCAAGCACTGAATGAATAGCTTCCACCACCAACGTCGTAGCTAGGTTGCCAGAATTTACGACCTGTGCCAACAGACATGCCATTCATATATTGGAATTATTCTGCCCAAATTTATAAGTCAGGTTTGGCAAACCACAACTATTATCAGGCCAGAAGCTTCAGCTCTTGCATGCTGTTTGCTCAAACAAGGCATGGTAGCTGCTTAATAAAGAAATCGAACATTCCCCCTGGCTTCCGAATGCTTTGGAGATATATACATTTTCCATCCAAAGTATCTTGTACCATTTTCGCATTGATAAAACATGATTGCAAATCAATATGCAGCACATATGTGTGAGTTCCGCCAAAGGGCGTTCTGTCCAGTATGTACAGATTCTTATATCGCCTGAGCTACACTATAAGTCTTCCAATGCAGTGAAAATCTGAAAGAGGAAACTGTGATGTAAATTTGATTCTTATTCACTTCGCCTTATACGTGCATCCTCAGAATTGTTCAACGGTCGTGTAATTAATACAAATAATAGTGCTTTAGAGTCACAAGTTCTGAGTCTATCTCATCACGTGCTGATACACTTTCTCTACGTACTTGAAGAAAATCACCGCGATCATATGTATCGAAATTTTGCGCATGGAACCCAAGCTATGAATGGACTAGTTTAGGGCTTCAAGCCCTTTTAAGCCTATTCATGATCCAAGATTTATTTAGGGTCAAGGGGTTTCCTGCGGCCCTTGCAAAATGGAAGGTCCAAACCCCGAAGAACAGATGGAGGTTGAGAGTGTGTGGAGGACCATTAGCTTCCAGTCTATGCACGCACTTAACGAACTAAGACAGCAAAATCTGCTTTGCGATGCCATAATACGGCTAGACGATGGCAGTGCTTTCTCAATACATCGAGCAATTATGTCGGCATGCAGTCCTTACTTCAGGTGAGTGCAACCAAATGCAGTTTCTCAGCACATCATCGTTCGAGCGTCATTCCTCATGATCTATAATCAAATAATCAAATAATTACCGTTGTGGTTTTCAGTTTATGGGAAAGGATCGGTATCAATGCAGGTGTATCCCAATGAGCTAATGAAGTTGCGATCTGTTGTAATAATGCTATAGACATTCCTCAAATCCTACACATTTCGACAATAATAAGGAATTCACGAGGCCAAATGACATTGCTAAGATTGGGAGGAAAAAAACAGTGGCTAGTGCCAATTATGTACACAGCTTCCGCTGGGAATAAGCTGCAGTATCAGTGCGTCGCTATGACCCTAAAGTTAGGTATGTGCATGTACGTGTGTGTATACCGGCATGCTTTTATGCGGTTGGACAGTGAAGTTATGTAGCTTGGAATTCATTGAAGTACCAGGACAATAATAATGTATGTTTGTGGTATTGAAGGACCATCGTATTTGACATTGACTGGGGAGCCGGCAACGGATGCATCGGGCTGGAAGTCCTAAGCACTGGCGGAAGCAAGACGCCCCTGAAGAGTCATTTGTTAAATCCGAAACAATGTAGGCAAAAACAATTATTCATCTATTATTTGAAATAACAAAGGTACATACAATTATATCCCTAGTCGCATTCTTTCATAATAGTCTCCATGTAAATTTATGTACACCGTTATGTAAAATATGACTAATTAACGACATTGCAACGTTTCGTGCCTTTTATACTTCATAGTCGTTTATTGTTTTATATATCTTACATTAGCATCTGAACCGGAATGATACTATGCCCAATATCAGCGTAATCAGAGTTGCTTAAACCAGTGGCGTATCCAGAGAGCGAAGGGAGCAGCCGCCACCCTGGAGGGTCGAAGGGTGCTCGCAAGGGCTCCCTGAGCCGACGTGAAGGACCCCTGGACCGACGAAAGGGACCTCTGACTGACGGAAAGGGTGTCGGGCCGATGAAGAAGGCCCCGAGTCAACGGAGAGTGTTCATAGGAAGATGTTGAGGGCCCTTGACTGGGCTAACGTGAAGGGCTTCTAGATCGACGGAGGGGGCCCCGGATAGTTGGAAGGGCCCCCGGTTGACGGAGGGGCATCGAACAAAAATGAAGGGCTCCTGGGCCGTCGGCGGAGCTCAAGCCGAAGAAAGTGATCCTGGCCTGAAGGACAGGGCCCAAACGTTTGAAAAGGGGCCTCCGGTTTGTCGGAAAAGACCTTGAGTCGTCAAAGAAGCCCCTGATACGACGGAAGTGGCCCTAGACACGTCAGAAAGGGTCCTTGGGCCGACGGATGGGGTCAAAGCCTGATGGAGGGGTCCCAAGCTGTTGGAAGAGAGCAGGCATGTTGCTAATCCTTCCTCTGTCCCAAAATATTGCATTTATTTTTTCCCGCTGGTATTCACGCCTCATTTTGGAACGCACGGCAGTGTTGAAAAGGCTGAACATTGTGGGCCCCACTCTTGTCATGAACACCCTCCTTATTAAACTATGTCTGAACGTAGCTGATAAGAGAAAGAAGCAATTGTGTCCATGGAGATAAACACTCGTATTTTTACTCAAGCAAACGAAATTCACGCCTTCACTAAATATGTGCTAATGGCCCTTTAATTTCCTTAATG
The DNA here is from genome assembly GCA_034440615.1 of Ashinkailepas kermadecensis. NCBI lineage: Eukaryota > Metazoa > Arthropoda > Thecostraca > Neolepadidae > Ashinkailepas > Ashinkailepas kermadecensis. The sequence goes on from JAOTOM010003728.1 coordinate 126,978, forward strand.
GGTTTTCTTTTCTTGGTTGTTGCCGGCAGCTAAATGGTTTGCTTCTAATTTTTCTATATATATATATATATATATATATCTATCTCTCTCTCTCTCTCTTCCTTTCCACTGGCATGTTGTATATGTAGAATATAAAGTGAATCATGTATAAGTAGCGTAATGCATGACTTCTGTCGAAATAGTTATATAGTCAATGGTACTCTTTGTTACCATATCAGGGATTTTCCAATTGAAAAACCTTTCCAAGATGAATAGTCCTGAACGTTCAAAGGAGCAATGCAATCATAGGAAGGCACTTACATTTGCCAGGCAATATGTGTCTTACTTCCTGTGCTGCGTGGAGAAGGTCAACGAAATTAAGTTTTGTGAAAGAAGGACAATGAGAAAAATCCGATAAAAATTGCGAAATGCTGGTCTAAATGCTGAGTAGCCTGCTTTGCCGGACACTGGACAGCTTGGATTTGTGCGGTAATGACAAAACGAGTTATCTTACAAAACCGTCAATAGTCAAAGGTCATTGACAGCTTTGTAGACATGGCGGGTTCTGTGATCATTTTTTCCTGGCATTTATGTGATCCATAGAAGCTGGTGATAAACAACGTAAATGCATTGGTGCCCACCTGAGGGGAAATGGATAGAAGCAGAGTAAACTGTTTTTTTTACGGACACAAAATTGCGTTCTGTCAAAAAAGAAATAGCGCGACCTTGGTTTTCGGGCAGGGATTCTTCCCGAATTGAGTGTACGTGTGTTGCACCTAGATGTGGTAACAAGGGTGCAAGAGACATCTTCCTCCTATTGGCCTTATTTTGCATACTGGCGGTATGTGATTGTGTGGAGATAATTATCTGCAAGTTTGCAGTTGCTATCCTCGCTCACTCCTTCGCCCCCCCTTGCTTGCATCATACCGAAATACAGGCGCGTTTGTCCCTGAAGGCTTTATTGCTGTACTTTTTGAGTCATCTGCATTTACTTTTCACGTCAACGAACCAATCCATACCTAAACGACCATCATACCTAAAGATGTGTTTAACTGCGGCAATATGTTGCACGTGACATAACTGTGAGACTATATCAACCTGGGCAGCACTGCTTTTCAACAGCATCAGCGCGTCACTGGCACCATTCTACCCGCAGGACCCTCTTCACGACTTCCCTGCATAAGAACGAACGAACGGACGTGCTCATTCGTGACGTGTCGGCGGAGGCGCTCCGTCTCGTCATCGAGTACGCCTACACGCGCCACACGCTCGTCGACGCAGACAACGTGCAGATGCTTCTGCGCACGGCCGACTACTTCAACATCGAGGGAATGCTGAAAGACTGTTGCTCTTTCCTCATGTCAGAAGTGGGGCCGAGAAACTGTTTTGGTATTCGAACGTTTGCGAGGTAAGGTACAGCGCTCGGAAGCTGATCTTCGTTGCTGTCATTTCCATGCTAATGCGCCGGCGGTTGACTTAACTCCCGAGGAGGGGAGGATGCCAAATCCGCCATTGTTGTTTGCGAGTACCAGCGCGTACCACCACAACGCTCTGCTTTCGGCGATTTACAGATGAGTATCAGGCTCATTTTTCACAGCTTAAAGCTGCAAATCAGCTGGCAGCTTTGCCCTCGAAAGCGCGTCAAAATTGAGATGTTGGTGTCATGGCCGGTGTATCGGGTGGTGATGGAACGGCCGTTCTATTGGGCGTTGGGTGACAGCTGGCAGCCAAACAGTCATATTGGCACATACAAATGAGCATCTGATTACCCAAATGTGTGGACCAGCTCCTGCACAAGCTATTGGTAGTTGATATCTGAAGATCGAGGGATGTGACAATATGTCATTTGTTTGGGAAATTGATCGCCATTAGCATGGGTTCGTTTTACGAAAAGAACGTGAAAAGTTGAATAGATCGTTGAATGTGTGTCATTTACACGGGTCTGCACATACATAGCTTGCCGCACAATACCGAATAATCTCACGTCAATAAATACCGAAGTTTACCAAATTTGACGTCATTTTTATCGTCGCACATTATTTCATCGCATTTTTTGTTAGGTAAAATGTTTTCTCTCCACAAATATTTCTTAATTGTCTTTCAAAGCCAAATATTGTCCTTCAAACTAATCTGGCCCCTTTCTTCCAGCTTCTATAACTGTGTAGAATTGGAAAACGATATTTATAATCACATCATGCGGTTTTTTGTTGATATTGCTAACGCCAAAGACAACGAAGAGCTATTAGAACTTCGGCCGGACGAAATTTGCGCCATACTTGGAGCCGACAATCTAAATGTGAAGAATGAAGAAGTTGTGTGGGAGACCATGCTGAACTGGATAGAACGGGATCCTGAAAACAGGAAGCAGCACATTCACAAGCTCATGAAACAGATTCGACTCGGACTCCTGGAGACTTCATATTTTGTTGAAAAGGTATCACTAATGACAATACAGGGGGGGGTGCGAATTAATCATTGCTTTGATTAATTCTCAACTTTTACTTACGTTTAAATGAGTCGATATAATGCTTAAAGTGTCATTTCAGGTATTAACGTTTACCTTGTACGCAATTGCAATACTTGACCTTCCATGCATGTACCTCTGTTGGAGGTACATGCATTCAATTACATGAATATGTCCAGATGTGCATGTCGTTTATCTCCGAATGATCTTGATACTTGTTATGCATGCTTTCCCAAGTCGCACTCATATTTTCACTAACTTTATCTAAACATTATGCTATTTGTAGCATGATAGCCTGTCAGTTCGCGCTCCGTCAATTCACCTGTCATGAAGCGACACGTACTGCAGTTGGGCATGACAGGCCGCAACTCCAACAGGTCAAAAACCATCCGTATGTCATCGAGAACGAGGACTGCCGGCCTCTCATCATCGAGACGCTCAAGTTCATCTACGACCTGGAGATGATCACGCAGCGTGACGGCGAGGTGACCACGCCCGAGCTGGCCAGGCCACGCGTGCCGCACGAGATCCTGTTCGCCATCGGCGGCTGGAGCGGCGGCAGCCCCACCAACTTCATCGAGACGTACGACACCCGGGCCGACCGCTGGGTCAAGGCAAGTCGCTCCTCCTCTCCCGGTCACGCTCGGCGCCCGGTCCGGGCTGCAGTTCGTGGCCCTGTTTATCGGCCATTCTCTCCGGTCAGGTCGGGAGCCAGTGAGTTGTGACGAGTGTCTATCTATCCGAGGGAGGAGCTCTCAAGAAAAAAACATATTGCGAGCTAGCAATGTTCAGGCTGATTACTTCATCCAGCATTGGATGTGCTGTCTCATAATCTTCTGACATCATTGGGGAGGAGACTCGGGCGAACATTGGAGGGACTCCAAGAGATGAGCATCTTTGTTGATAGTTGATTGAATAAACTTCGTCGGTTCTTCGAACAACTTCAATCAGGTAGATAGCGGACGTACGCGTCTGGTTAAAGATAAAAAACTTATGCAAATCTTATTTAATGTAAATACAACTATATCCACAAACGGTGGATGTCTGGTGCCTCACCGTGTGGGAAATAGACTGCGTTACTTGTCGAGGCTTTTTGCGAGCTAACAGCTTCACAAATAAGCTCATTGTATCTGTTCAAGGACAATTTTTCTTCTTGTAGGTACGCATGTGAAAAAGAGTGTCAATGTTAGCACGCACAATGACTGTCAGCATTCTAGTTGCATGGGCAATCGTGAGCATACCAGTGTCTACAGTACATAAAGAGTGAACCTTGTTCACCCGCCTCACCAGGTGCGTGAAGTGGATCCGACAGGACCGCGAGCCTACCACGGCACCGCCGTCATTGGCTTCGACATCTACGTCATCGGCGGCTTCGACGGCATGGACTACTTCAACTCCTGCCGCTGCTTCAGCGCTGTCACCAAGCAGTGGAGAGAAGTGGGGCCAATGAATTCCAAGAGGTGAGTCGCAGTGCTGACATCCGGCGGGTTGATGAACAAGCATTGGTTGCATGACTTTGTAGAGTGATCAGCAATATCTTCACCTGTAAACTTGAGACGTGTACTTTAGATGAACCTGAGGTTCTTTTATAACAAATTCAACTGCTAGTTCACATCGCGTCGCCAACCTCCCACCCCGATTGGTCGCGGGTGGACTGGTAATCCCGCAGGCTACGAAATTCGAATCCACGAATTTGTGATCAAGAGTCCAATATCATACCGACTGAGCTACCGCAACCTCGGAAACGTTTACAGTGACATGTGTTAATGTGTGCAAGTACGTCACCCGAGCTTGCCGTATTTCTGCCGTACATGTTGCTGTCATCCTGGGCCCATGATCTAAACGTGTTTGCCACGGCAACTGAACTGGATGCATTCCGCACGAAGAAGGCCCATTTTGTCGGACTTGGCTCGCTATGCATTGCCACAGGTGCTACGTGAGCGTGGGAATTCTGGACAACATCATCTACGCCATGGGAGGGTACGACGGCCACAACCGGCAGAACACTGTGGAACGCTACAATCCGCGCACCAACCAGTGGTCAATCGTGGTGCCAATGCACATGCAGCGCTCAGACGCCTGTGCCACCACTCTGAACGGTTTGTGTCCATTGTATGTACAAGTCGGCTCGTTCCTCCGCAGGTAACACCACGAAACGTGTTGACCTTGTCGGTGATGTAGGATGTTTCCTAAACTTGGATTGTTTGGACGCTTGCCGAGAAGGTGTATGCTTGTGTGCAGCAACTGAGAGGCCAGACATATTTTAATATTACCTGGTTAACTAATGGGTATATACGCCTCCACTGTCATTCAAAGTCTATTTTCCCATGTTCAGTAAGAAGTGTCCCCTCCCCTTCGCGGAGGGGAGGGGCTCCCTAACGTGCTGCCGAGAACTTGGTCAGCCATGTGATTTTGCATGGGTGAAATAATCAATCTAAGACTGCACCAGCCATGGCAGCGTGATCGTTCCTTCAGTTTTACATGCATGCACGCGCTGGCATAAGCGATGTGATGGGTACCTCGCTGCGTTAAGTAGACACATTTGCGTTTGTTTGATCACAAAATATTATCATAATATAACATGATAGATACCGTCGCACAATTACCACATTGTCACCTGCTATTGTATTCACCTCCAGCTGGTCTGTTGCAAATTTCACATGGTTCCAAGTTTTTAACTTCAACCCTGAGGAAAAGATTCCGCGCAAAAATTCACGATAAATCCTATAGTTAAAACATCTGCCGATAATACTGTACATGCCTCCTTTTCTGCGTGCCACCAACCCAACAACAAGCTTCGGAATTCAACTTTTGGTATCAAGTACATTTTTTATAGGAAAACAGCAAAAATGGGTTTCTGGTTTGGATCCAAGTTCTTGATGCGAGCCGCGTTGCACATCACAGTCTAAACTCAAACCAAGCCAGTGTTTTCCAATTTCCGATTCAAAATATGCCAATCATCATGATCAAAACTGGGACAACCGGAGTTCACTACAGGACAAGGAAAGCACACCGGAAAGCCAAAGAAGCCCATTCACATTGCCCTCATTAAGTTGCATGGTTTCATACAATGTTTATAAATATGGAAGATGGTCCCTTCCTTGCTATTCCTGATATGAACGAACATATAAGCTCACTATTTTCAATGGAGATATTAGCTGTTGAAATTGCTGACCTATGCTATCAAGTAGCTTAATACTTATCCAGCCTCAAATAACATTTTCAGAGCTCCAGGATTTCATTCCAAATTTGTTGTTGAAGGCTGGCAAGCATTCTACCAGGCTGTCATTGCGGAAGCTTGCTATCTGTTTGAAGGGGCTCGATGCTAAATTCGGTTGAACCCTTCTAAGTGGTAGCATATTCTAACATGACATTATATAGGTCGGTCACTCTAATTCGTTTTAACCACACCAGTTCTAGCATTGCTAAGCCATCACAATACTTTGTGAAACCCCATCCTCCTCCTTTCATGTGTCAACTGATAGAGCATGATTTTGTTCATCGGTTATTGCCGTGTTATACAATAATGAGGATTGTCAAATGACATCAGCGATGTGTGTGCGTGTTGCCTGTGTAACATAGTGGTCATATCACCCGGCCTGCCTTCGGGTGGGAGCGGAGTCGGAGTCGCGAATTCCGCCGTCCACGCGATTCCAAGACTAGTATTGGTAGACAAACATCACCATGGGGACTGCGATAAACATTATTCTTATTGGAATATGTCTGATATGCAAACTTAATAAACCTTCTGCCGGATAAGGTGCAAAGATTAGCTTTATTTTAGCCTTCGTCCTTGCACAACATTTCGCCACCTTCCGCGGTGGAAAGGTTTTTGCGACCCGCCTAGAATATTCAAGCGAAGCGCGCTAGCATTGCGAAACAAAAGCCAACATTTTGCAGATGATAAGACATACGATTGATGCCTGACTTGTATGCCTACTTGAGTCTACTGGTTGATCTCCCAGCTCAGTTTCATGGCTATTGGTTCGAATTGGTTTCAAATTTTAGATCTATTAACTCCCCCTGCACGGACGAAGGAAAAATATTAAACCTGAGCAAATAAATTATCAGTTTCCGGTTTCAAGAACTTCGCGTTTTTTTCTCGACAAGCTTGGGCAAGTGCTCAGGTTGGACAGTTCTTGGCTAGGAGTAGGCAACTTATCTTAACTTAGCTGGGTGTGTGCTTGAAATTCCCGGAATTCTGCATCACCATTTGGAGTACTCTTATCCATACATTGGTCTTATGGAGCATTCTAACTGGTGCTGCAGAATTTCAGAAGCAAGCAAAAAACAAACCGGAGCGTTTGTATCGTGTCGTGTTTGTCCATATAATTGGCAGCAATTCATGCATGTCGCAGTTATCTAACTATGTGCAAGTTCCAAATAGAACTAACCCAGTTTTCGGTTAGGGAAGATTTACATCGCGGGCGGCTTCAACGGCCAAGAGTGTATGAACTCGAGTGAGATGTTCGACCCTGCGACCAGCCAGTGGACCATGCTGGCGCCGATGAGATGCCGCCGATCGGGTGTCTCCTGCATCGGCTACCACAACCAGTTCTACGTGTTAGGTCAGTGCAAGTCATACGGAAGAATGATGGCGTCTAGCGAAATGTTTTCTATATGGGGGGAGTGGGAGATGCCGTATTCTTTTCTAGTTTCATTTCCAGTCTATTTTTATGTTGTTGTTCTGCTATTTCTAGCCCCCTTTAAGCTATATATATATATATATATATATATATATATATATATATATATATATATATATATATATATATATATATATATATATATATATACATATATATATATATATATATATATATATATATATATATATATATATATATATATATATATATATATATATATATATATTGATATATAGATATATATATATATATATATATATATATATATATATATATATCTATAAGTAGAATGCATATGATAGCCTCAAAGTGTCATTTTGAGGTGCTCAGACTTTGCATACAGAATGAAATATCGTGCATCAACAGTACCATTCAATAGCATATTGTTCCATAATTCGCGCCGCTTCGCAACGTTATGTTGTCGACATGCCTAGTTGGGTCAAAATACTCCTGACCGAACATGATGATGGCCTCCTCACCCCGCCATGTGATAAATATACCCAGCCCAGATCAGTAGGCGGTCATGTACTGACCCAACACATGTTAACACAATGAGCATTTCTGATGTCATTACACGCATATGGCGATTCCAACTATCAGGTCCTAATTACTCTTGACTTGATGAAAAGTAGACATGTTTCGAAAAAAACCTTGCATAAAGGCATTTCACTTGCCCCACCCCTGTCCACGAAGAATAACATTAACCCGCGCCATCTCTCCGGTCAGTTCCTCTCATCCCGTCCGGGGGGGTCATTAAAGACCCTCTGGTCAAATTCATAAACTACACGTTGTACAATAACGATCGGGATACCATTGGAAAGCTTTCGATGAATAGGTTCCGAAAATGTTTCTTTTGTATGTTTGGATAATTTTGATGACCATAATGTCGATTTAAAAGAAAAATTTGATTTTCATACTCATTTTATATCGGCACATTAGGATAGCTTAGGTCGCGCAATGCAATTTTGACGCTATTTAGGTCATGCAAACTCGAAAACCATAAAATAGCAGCGTCTAAACGGGCTTAGCCAACATTGTGCACTTTATCGTGCTTTGGCCTCCGGCCACTTGGTTGAGGTCAGCCGGATTGCATAAAGTAATTTTCCTGGTGCTTCTGCATGTATAGCAAGGTAAAAATGATGTTATAGTGGCATGTGTATTATAAAAATAGGAAAATTGGATCAAAATGGGCCAAAAATAGCCGTGAACCTAGGTTGTTCCAACGATCCAACGATCCAACCTCAAACAAAAATCCGAGGTATATGTTTCGGCAACACTGTCAAGTTGCACACACGTAGCAAGTTTCATTTCAATATCTCTTCATATGTATGAGTAAACGATCCTTAAACATTTTGGAGGTGGTCGTCTTTGACCTGAGCTAGGCCAATAACCTTTCGTGACCTGAGACTAAGATTTTCACTTCAGACGCAAAAAGTATCAAGGAAAGGGTACTGATAATTTTTTGGTGTTGCGCACCGCCGTTTTTCCGCTGCCTCGGAAAAACCTGAGAGGATGTAAAAAGACCCCCGAGAGAGAGAGGGTTAAGTCCAAATTGTGTTCGGTTAGGGTATATTCAATTCCTTAAATTCAAAGTATCCCCTAGTGCTTACACGGTGTGCATAGTGCCGTCTCGAAGCTGACCTGCGTTTCAATTTTGTATGCATGAAAATATATGGAACTTCCGATTTTTCACCAAAATTAGGCCGGTTGAAACAATCAGTGCTCTTGTAGAATTGTGTTCGTTCACAGGCGGTTTCAATGGAATATCAAGGATGTGCAGCGGAGAGAAGTACAACCCTGAGACAGAAACCTGGACACCGATCCCAGATATGTACAATCCGCGCTCAAACTTTGCCATTGAAGTAATTGATGATATGATCTTCGCCATTGGTGGCTTTAACGGTGTTACCACCATCTACCATGTCGAGTGCTACGACGATCGAAACTCTGAATGGTAAGTACATTTCAGGCATCTGCCTGCCGATCTTATGGGTGCACAATTTGAAAATGTCCCGCCAGATCATTGGCCTGTGACTTGACAAGGGAAAACACGTCATGCTGTTTTTCCACCGAAATCAAGTTTTCTTCGCATTTAACCTTACTTATTGTCTTTAAGTGACAAATGTTGGGTGTGGCACAATAATGAACAACTCAACTAATCTATTTACAAAGATGATTACCTTTCCACATTACCTTTTGCATACCTCTCCAAAGCTATTCACGGTCATTGACCGAACGTAAGTTCACATGGCCGTATCTGGGTTTTAAGTTACTGAAGTTAATATAGATGTCGAAACTAAATTTGACGTTTCGCTTTGCCCTAAGTTACTAGAATATGGTGCATCCATACACTACTTTGGAATTTCCTATATAAGGTACCATTTAGGCCTCATATTCCTTGACCAATCATTCGGAATGTATCAACTTGCATGTCGTTGGCAATCCGAGATACTCAGGGACGGTATGCTGGACATTTAAATCGCGTATCTGTTATTGTTTCGACAGGCGGCGATTAGGCTTGAAAATTGCCGGCTTTTGCGCACAACGCCCTTTGCAGTTAGCCGGAAATTCAATCCAAGTAGAAAGATTGAGCATTACTCGCGTGATCTTGCCATGTGATCTTGCCGTGATCTTGCCACTGGTATCGGGTGCAGCGAATTTCATGTCCCCATTTTTTGTTTCGATATGGTAGAATAGTCGCATCCCCCCCCCTCCCAATCTGCACTGGGGAAGGTGGCAAAGTGGCACCCTCGTCCCCACGCGCGGACGAGGGTGAATCGATTCATGGTATATTCACGAGAGTGGACCCACTCAGGTAGGCAGCGTGCTCATTCGAAATGATTGATGCAATGCACGGCGACTGCTGTGTACGTTAACGTTGATATCTGTGCATGTTTTGCGGACACTGGCGCGGCAGCTGCCTCGCACAATCCATGGTTGCATTGCACACAGTCGAAAACAGGGCTGAATGCATGAGTGTTCAGGCCTTATTCGCGAGGAGGCGGGATGGGAGACCTCAAAAACGGTTGCAGTCTTATCGCAGTCAGTCCAGTTGAAACACCGGCGACGTCTGCTGTTTGCCGCATGCTAACTGTTCGGCGCGTCGTCAGGTACGAAGCGACTGACATGAACATCTACCGCTCTGCGCTGTCTGCCTGTGTCATCATCGGGCCGCCCAACATTAACGACTACATCCATAAGCATCGCGACAAGTTGATGGAGGAGAAGCGACAGAAGCTGCTGGCCCTGCAAAATAACCAGCGAACCTGACGCCCGTCCATCCGGCGGGTGTATTCCGATTGGCGTACTGCGGTTTCCTTATACATTCAGGCTGGGCAGGAACGGAATAGTTGCATTGTAAATTATCGATTTGTTCCGAAATGAAATGCTCAATAAATTCTCGTTGCACCCCAAGCGTTGTGTTATAGAACACGGTACTGTAAACAGGCATTCGGAAGGATTTGGCAGGGTTTTGGAAGCGCAGTATATATTTGAGTGTCTACATCAGTTGTTGTTCAAGCACCGCATTCGTTCGTGGAGGTCCAAACCTACCAAGAACTATGAACCCCTAGTAACCTAACGTACAAGTTAGTATCAACATCCTCACTTCAATGAAACATATTTACTGAGCAAGCAATAGATCTAGGTGCTGCGAACATGGTCACCATCTCACGAGTTATTGAATGTTTTCCGCCACTGAAATAGCTGGTCTGGAATAGCTGAATACGTGTTGACTATGATGGCAACCGTGATGTAACGAAACTGGCATGTTACAACGTATGTTCTCGGATTAACACAGTTAAAAGTGGCCAGCCATGTGAACAGGCCAAGTGGGCCTGCTCACATGGTTCATATAATATCCAAGTTACCGTCTCTTCTAGTTCTATTCTACAACGCACGGAATCGTTGGCCTCACGAATGCACGGCGCACAACGCCTACCGCACGAGGAAGCAGCTTAAAGCATGCCATGCGATTCAAATGCGACTACTCATCACTAACGAGCGCCACGGTAGATTCATTTCAGCGACTGCACTCCATTTGAACATGAGTCAATGCGCGTAAATTTGTATGAGGCATGCTGTCAGGAAGGCGGTCGTTGACCTCGCAGACTGAACGCCATTTCCGGAGTTGAAGGAAGAGTAGCGGCCGTAGCTGGTGCGCTTGCTGATGCGTCCTGCTTCTTCACATGGCCCATCGTGCTCCAAGAAAATTTCTGAAAATATGTGTGTCTATAACGTACTACCGGGGACCAGGAATAGATAGCGTACTTTTGTTTTCAAAATAGCATTACGTAATCAGCAACTAATTGCATGCCAAACGTGGTACCACCAACTATCAGCCTTCCTCAGACAGTAACACAAACGCATTGAGACACGAATGAACAGTGGGGAAATGACTGTCAACTTTGGAGATGTTAACATTAGAGCTAGGGCGTGTCAGGAGCGAAACCACCTAAAAATAACTCTTGTTCCCGACTCGGAAATTGTTTCTCTCAAATTTCGCGGTAACGCGAACGCCTACAAGTCATGAATGGATATACTAAGTGTGTCAGACGCGGCATATAAGCAACGGTTAGATTATATTTGAGAGCGATATCTGGATCCAGACTAATCAGTTCTGCCACTAAGCTCTGGAGAAAGGCTGCAATGATTAAACCGTGCAGAATGACCCACAAGTTGACCGAAACTCAGCCTGCATGCGCGGCGTTACGCACGCAATACACATTGCGCAGCGATGTTGTGTTCCTGGACAGTCTAGTGTCATGGGTAAGTAGATCTGCGAGGTGAGCCACAGTTCTAGTTGCCGCCTAGCGAACACTGCCAGCATGGCGCGGGTGCTCAGCGTTTACCTTCCATGCCGAGATGACGTCGGTCCATAGCCAGACACTCGAGCTCCTGGATGTTGCGATAGGTGTTGCCGTCGTTGCCACACACCTTCAGCACAATGTTCGGTATGGTGCACTGTGGTGGCTTAGAGGCACACGCAGACATCAGAATGCCTGCGGTACAACACGGCTTATCAATGCGAGCCGGTTACAAGACACGCTTATCAATTACGGCAAGTTTTGAAATATGAAAATACACTTTGGTAGTTCTGATTAGTGTTTGTTTGTTCTTGGCATGCAGCTATTCCACACTAACTTTGATGGAGAAATCTCCTTGTGCACTGAAAACTAGTTTTCTTACTTTGGCATCTTTGATCATGTTGACCTGAAACACTGCAATGAAGCCCAACGGTATACAGGGTCTTTACCACGGGCTTAGCTTCCTGGAAATTCTCTAAGAGCCATGTCCTCAAACAGCTTTCGGGAGTTTCGCGGGGGTCCATGATGTTGCACATGCTGAAATGACTTTAAAATGGCGTTATCCTTCAATCATTTTGCACATTTTCCGAAGTACCACCTGTCGGCATTGCGTAAACACCGAAACAAAATGTGATTGACACAGTAATAATGTAATAGAAAACAAACCGAAAGACGCAAATGGGCATTCCTTTCAGCTAGACGTCACCAGCCAGATACTGACCAAAAGGCTGCATTTACTGACAGTAGTCATACAAAGAAGCAATGTACGGCTATTCGCGATGAAGTACCAAGCCAGGGCCAATGATCGATATTGGAAACACCGTGCTACACAACATACACGCGTAAAAATAAGCAACTTGGTGATGCCCCTCAGATCACTGTGCTTGCCCACTTTGGTCATCGGTAGGGCTACACACCACCGTGCATCAACTGGTATCTCCCCGCTCGGTGTACAAAATGACAATATCTCGTGTGCTATCGATTGATGCACGCTGCAATGTTGCAAGCTCACCTCCCTGACAAGGAAATACATTCTGAACAGTGCTGATAACGGGATCGCTCCTTAGCACGACACACAAATTGTGTGTCGACATATTTGCATCGCACTTAATTCCGAGCACACCAACACTTCAGCTGAGCCTTCGTCATGCCGACCGAACGATCTTCTCGCGACCAGCGGAAAACGGCACGCCTCAGCAGCCCACTGTTTGGAACGGCCGATAGGCGATGGACTGTCGGTCTCTCGGCTAAAGCAGTTGTCGAGTCTTGTTATGCCGAGCTATGGCGTTGGACATGGCAGTCCAGAAACGCTTGGTGCAGCTTTGCTGAAGCGCATCTTTTTGTTTGCTTTACGGCAGATGAGATGCTCAGATGATTTACGTTTAAGGTTCCCATATGTCATCAGGCCACGTTGGCTCATCAGTAACCATTCCATAGCTAATTGAGGTCACTGACCTTAAATAACCTCGGATTGCATTGTTTTGGTTAACACATGACAAAGTCTCGTTTTAAGCCTGAATTCGAATGCATCGATCATTTTCATCCTTGCAGCTTCAAAGAGATCATTTCCAAGCTCTTGCACTCCATTTTATGCCACTTTTGGTGATATTTTCGAATATTTGATCCGAACTGGCTGGTTGATGTTGGAAGTTACGTAATAATGTGCGATGTTAAGGTATGTGTACGGATATGTGTTGTAGTTGGGTGCTTATTTTGTGGTTTTACCAGGGAAGCCTTCCGTGCACAATCTGGGTGAAGTTGCTGACATCGTATGCTTGAGGTGATTTTTACCCTTAATGTATCTTGAAAAGTCATTCGATAACGCAGAGTATAACCATTAGGAACCATCAGATCATATCGCGACACCAAGCACGTAAGTCTTTGTTGTGCCGCTAAACTATATTTCAATTAGGAGCAGCATGGTGAAAGAAACGAGATGGCGAAAGCTCCTCGGAATTACAAAAGTGAAAAAAATGCGCTCGGAAGGCCCTCATCCCGTCAATTTCGAACAGGAGCATGCGTACTCTTGCAAAGGAAGCTGTAAAACAGCTGAAAATAGAGCAGCTACCGATATTTACCCTGCCTCCCGTATATACTTGTCCTTGCCACACATATACCCCGCAAAGTTTGGCCATGTTCAAGATTTCTTAATCATGTACCTACTCTTATTAAGATGCTTAACATAGGAAAACAGATTTCCACCCGCTACTTTCCAGCATTAGAACAAAAGCAAGATCGATACGTACCAACAAATACCCACAGCAGCATCACTCTTCTTCTCGTCGAGCCTGTTTTGGTGTGCGGATGTATCGATAACGGTCCTGAATTGAGGTGACCTAAACTGTCGAAATAGAAGTTCGATGTTTGGGTAATCACTTTAGTTGAATATTTTCACTTTTAATATAACTGAAACCTTCACTGACGCACACTAGAAGTCACACGAATGTCACTATTGTTTTCAAGGCCACGGACGCTAATTCTGTTCTTGAGCTGTTCTTATATGTTCGATTACTTCGACGGATTATTTGATGATACTCGGAATTTAGTTTGTCCTTGAGCAAATCTGAGTGTAATTTTGCTTCACAAACTATATATATCTCGTGCTTAGCAATGAGTGGTTCTTCCAAAAACAAACCAAACTTACCTCAGGATGCAAGCCAAAGCATGTACCAGTACGTACCTTCTTGGAATAATTGCGTCGCTAAATGCTCGGGTAAATCTGGTCATTATGAAAGGTACTTAAAACACCTACGTTGGAGCAGGTGTTAATTTCAAAGGACGCATGGTAAGATTAATATAAGCAGAATCATTGGCAGGATTATGTGGTGAAGTGAGAACGAGCCACATGCTTTCCTGAATAATTATACATCATCCACTATACGCGATGAGCGGGAGACATTGTTAATGGAGTACCAATGGAGTCGAGTGGCTGGAACTACGATTCCGTACACCGAAGCTCACACCACGAGCTCCAGGTGGACATCGGCAGCCGACTGGAACTGGCGGTAGAACGTGACTGAAGTGACTGCTTGCTTCGTCTTTGGTCTCAGTACGACCATAACGAGTTACAGCACAACTTTGCACGACGTCGCTTTGCACACCAGCAAGAAGTTACACAGAGCTGTATTTGAACATACTACCGGATGTAAATAAATAACGGCTGATAAGCTCAAGACTAACAGCCAAAGAAAGAGAACCGCAGATACACGACAGGTGTTGCCAGATACTTCAACACTATCTTCGCAAGTTGAAAATGTCACACAGCTCACTGCGTGGGTACAAAAGGACCATATTTAGCTAAATTTGCTTGGGACCATCAGGACCAAAACAACATTATACTGGACGAGGCACCACCGATGCCCAGTACCTTACAAAAACACCATATAAACTCCTGTGCAATGTCCATAATATACAGGTAGCAAAAACAACTACATCATGGACAACCACAGGCCGTAGAAACGTGAACAAAGTACGCACATTCGTCCCAGCAATATGCCTGCCGTATGAAAAGCATCGGTAAATATACATTTAATTCACGTATACTGCGTGTCACATACTCACACCAAAAATATAAAACTACAGTTTCTGAGTTTCCATTACATAAGCTCCGCAAACGTATTGATGTACGACTGCTAAATGTTGAGGTTCTGCCGGACACGATTTGCAAGTACTCAAGGTGAGACCGACCAGGGTGCGATTATTGTTGCATCGGAGGTCCCGATGGCCCACCCACGTCGTCACTGCAGATACAGCCTGCAGATTGACTACCCCAATGAC
Source organism: Ashinkailepas kermadecensis (assembly GCA_034440615.1). NCBI lineage: Eukaryota > Metazoa > Arthropoda > Thecostraca > Neolepadidae > Ashinkailepas > Ashinkailepas kermadecensis. Next base: position 142,652 of record JAOTOM010003728.1, read on the forward strand.
CATGATAACGCCACCGACGATCACGTCTCCAACCGTCGGACTGCGATAGCTGGCCTTGGAATGGCTGTTCCTGCTTCACTCATTCAAATATCGCACGGTTCGTACCGTGAATCTTGGATAACGCATAAATAAAACACAGGTTCTGCCCACCGCCGATCAGGTGCTTGCGTCCAGCCTGAAGAACAGCAAGTCTGCAGTTCAGAACCTGATTAGCAAGTGTGCAGACCAACTCACGGATAATAATTCGGCAGCTTACTAGTGGGATAACCAGGCGTTGGTGGTTCGCCTCGCGGGCCAACACCGGACACAGAACAGTGCAATCCAAAGCTAGAACACTGTCCACCAGTGGCGGCTGCAGGTGTGTCGGGTGCTGCAGCTGCTGACTCCAGCCGTCAGTCAGGTGGCAGGTGCGGCCGCCGGGCCCGCGACAGGACGACGGACGGTCGCACACGACACCCGTCCGCTGTCACACATTGCACTCGTTGGCGGCGCCGCTGAGCTCGGGTCGCGACCTCCAGCCTCTGCGCAGGCGCAGACTCTCGGTGGGGGCGTGGCCGGCCGGCCGCAGCAGCTGGCGGAAGTCGAAGCCGCCCGACGCGCGCTCCGGCTGGATGATGTTGCAGCGCGGTGGCGAGGGCGGTCGGCGCGCCCGGGTCGGCGGCGGCTCCTCGCGAGGCCAGAGGAGGGCGGCGGCGGCGCGCCGGCCGGCAGTGGTTGTCGGCGGCTGCGGCGGCGACGTCGACGGCGGCTGCGGCGGCGACGTCGACGACGGCCGCGGGCAGACGGCGGCCGACAGGAGCCGCTCCGGTGACTCCGTCTGACTTCGCCTGGGGAACCGAACAAATCCAATGACTGCGTGAGTGGATCTTCGTGCAGTTTTGGTGCTGCCAATGCAACACCAATAATTCGCGGGACTAGCATTAGGCCTCCGGTGATGCATGGAAATAATGGATTACAAATTCAGTTTTGCGGGACTAATACATTTGGGAGGTCTCCATCTATGCGCAGTAGTACATATTATGCATGGCGCACACAACCAGCTGGGTTTGCTTGGTGCATTAGCTCGCATCATTCACCTCAGTTGGCAAAAAGAAACACACATCGCAAAGCAAATACAATGGGACGGGACAACAGTGCGCCTTCTTCAGCAGCAGTTGTTCCGTAAGGGAAATCAACGGTCTTGAACTCACGTGATTTGCTTTTCTCGTTCGGCGTTCCAGGCCTCTGGCAATACCGGCGGTCCGAGGACTTTCTTGGGGACGGGAATGGCTCCGGACTCCTGTTCCCAGTCAGAGTGGTGAGATCCCTGAAACACGCCGACAACGGAGTACAGCCCAAAGCAGACCTGATCTTCATCTATCCTAAAACACTCCGAAGAATTTCCCCTCACTTCCGTCGCTAGTTTACCAGATCCGGAGGGCCCGGCACATGCCGTCATTTCTCTGCATTGCACGTGAGAACGTGTGGTCGTAACCGTCTGCTTGATGTACACTGATTCACTGAATTCTGTCCGAAATGCCGGAGAAAGTTGACAAGTGATAAAGGACGGAGTTTCAAAAAAGACGCGTCATGAGCGACCATCGCCGACATCAGTTGCGGTGAACGACAGAGAGACGCCGCAGCCGCTGCGGTGGCTGAGATCAGTACCTGGCTGTTGCGCGACGGTGACTCCTTGCCATCTGGAGGATCTCGCGGAGTTGTCGCCCTGCTAGCCTGAAGCGCAGCAATGGAGCGATCCAGCTGGGCATCGACTGGTTCAGCAAGTCCTCTGAGAGCGTGTGAAAAAAAACAGCTATGTATTGTAGCGGGCGCACCTTGTGATCCCGATGCACAAAGCATGACGGACGATAAAGTGCGCATGGCAGTCGATTAAACACTACAATTGCACCTTGTTCTACGACGCCACGCTGATCAAACTGAGCGTCCTTTGAAATTAACATTGGTGCAAATCACATTTGTTTGTTCATTTACATGCTGATATGTGGCAGCACGCATCACGTTCGCTGTAATAACGAACTACATATATATTTATCATGGAAATCACAGATCAAAACAGGTTTAAGCGTGATAGCACCCGTTACGTTCGCTAAAATGACGAACAACACATCTGTAGTAGTCTCGGTGCAGTGCTTCCGCAGGGAAGACGCTCGGTTAAGAGATACTTGACCTCCGAAATCTTGCAAAACACCCGTGTCGTTTTCTTTTTATTGTCGGTCGAGTGCTGAGATATAATTATACCAGGTGGGGTAGAAGGGATAGAAGCAGTGACATTGGTGTCACAGGATTTCTGGAAGATGTGACGTGGCACACGGTCCTCCTTCAGCCTACGGAGAGCTTACCCGGCTGTGAACACCTTGTGCGGCGGCAGGCGAGGTGAGACAGAAGCCGCCCGCTTCCCAGCTCGATCCGGTGAAGTGGCCTCCACTGCAACTGCTTTCGTCTGTGCAACACCGTCACAGTCACCGTCACCATCACTCTCGCCGTCACTCTCACCGTCACAGTCACGGTCACGGTCACGGTCACGCCGTCACTCTCGCCGTCACAGTCACAGTCACAGTCACAGTCACAGTCCCAGTCCCAGTCCCAGTCCCAGTCGCAGGTCACAGGTCACAGGTCACAGGTCACAGGTCCCAGGTCACAGGTCACAGGTCACAGTCACCGTCACCGTCACGATCGCAGTCGCAGTCGCAGTCGCAGTCGCAGTCGTAGTCGCAGGCAGAGTCACAGTCACAGTCAGTCACTCTCGAAGAGTCGAGATGCGGCGAACGTTGCGAAATCAAAGAAACCAGATCGAACCTAGTGGCTTTGTGTACTCACTGTTGGCACCAAATCGAAAACAAACTAGTCATTTCGAAACCACAGATCACCGAGCTATGGTGTGTGCCAACACGTATGTATGTTATCAGAATAAGGTGACGTTGAGAGTGCTTATCACTGTATGTGAACAGTGGCGCAGCCAGGATATTCCGAAAGGGGCGGCCAAGAAAAAGGATATGAAAGAGATAAAGCTTCGGCGCGCGATGCGCGCGCAAAATTTAGGGCTTTGCGTGGTGGAAATCAAGAAATGCATCATTTGATCTTGTGTAGTTTCGAGTCCTAAGGGAGCCAGGGCCCCCGCCCCTTTTGGCTGCGCCTCTGTATGTGGGTCATGGGAGCATTATCATTCTTGTTCTCTATCTACATGTCTCCAAACACATATGGAGAGCTAAAGCAGCTCCAGATACAACACCCGAATCTGCGTCACCGCAATGCACGCTCGAGTAACAACATCTCGGCCCTCCTTAGGCTCGAACAAACCGTCTCTCGATTATAATCACGACTGCTCGGACGACCGGCGACCAGCTGCGATACCAACTCGACGACAAACTGTGCGTGCACGGAATGTGCCGCCACAAAATATTTTCATTGAAAACAGAATGTGAATGCTTCAGAAGAAAAAAAACAGATAGTGGAAACAAGTTTGCAAAGATCAAATATCAACAAAGGGACTGCTTCAGAACAACAATTGTTTGACATGAGACACTGCGGCAGGGTAAAACTTCATCACCGTTTCAAAATCGCAACAAACTCGCCCAGGTTGGCCAGGCCAGCCAGGCCAGCCAATGTACTTCTTCGCATGTCATTCGCACTGTTGCATAGTTACACCAGAGTAAAGCTCGCTCTGTCTGGCCCCTTGTTCGTAGTGACGGCAGTTGCGAACACACAGTGAGCAGCTGAGTCGGCTCCGAAGTGTCGTGTGCCAATGGATGATGGACGAACACCAAAATATCGACCGCACGCTCTGCAGGTCGCACGCCACACCACGCCTGAGCGTTTCTTGCGGTACACGCATGTGCGCACTTGTCCCAGCTGTCCCATGTGCGCAGCTGTCCCACCTGTCCCATGTGCGCACTTGTCCCGCCTGTCCCATGTGCGCATTTGTCCCAGCTGTCCGATGTGCCCAGCTGTCCCACCTGTCCCATGTGCGCACTTGTCCCGCCTGTCCCATGTGCGCACTTGTCCCAGCTGTCCGATGTGCGCAGTTGTCCCACCTGTTGCGCTGCAGAGAGCAGATCTGGCTGGGGGCCAGTCTGCTGCGAAACGCCAACACTCAGTGGACCGTTGCTCACTCGGACGCTGGAATCGTGCGCGCGGCCGGCCACGGGCGAGGCAGGTGTAGCTTCCTGCGTGGGTGAGCATAGCTAGGCTTTATAAGGAAACTTTACAACGACCCGTCTTGTACACTACACAGGGTAAATTATACATCTGTTTTCACTGCGTACACTTCATACGCTCCTTGATTTGTAGTACACATACCACCTGCATTTTGTATTCTACTTAGTACGTAGCAATGTCTTTGTGACAATATTTGTCATTGTGTATGATGCAACACATGAGGCTGTGTTGCGAAGGCTGATTGTTTGCTCTTTCCATCTTAGGGTGATACTCATTTCGTCGCCACGCTCGATAGCCACACATAAATCAACCGCTTTTCGACTTACCCCGCCATTGATGTTTCTAGACTGTTTGTTGGGTTTGGGCTGATTGAACTCCTGTCTCGTGGTTGGCTTCCCTTGGGACGGCCGAGACACTGGCCGCCGTCGTGATCTTTTCCAACACTTCTGAGCGACCAGCGCCGCGTCGCTCGCGCCCAGTCCAACCTTGGTCAGCCTGCAACAGCGAGCCACCTCTCGTCGCAGCGCCGTGTCGCGGCGCACACAACTCGCCCAACACCGTCCCGAAGAGATGCGCGCGCGCCACCATGTCCTGACGTCTACACACACAACTCGCCCAACACCGTCCGAAGAGATGTGCGCGCGCCACATGTCCTGACGTCTAACACACACAACTCGCCCAACACCGTCCCGAAGAGATGTGCGCGCCACCATGTCCTGACGTCTACACACACAACTCGCCCAACACCGTCCCGAAGAGATGCGCGCGCCACCATGTCCTGACGTCTACACACAACTCGCCCAACACCGTCCAGAGATGTGCGCGCCACCATGTCTGACGTCTACACACACAACTCGCCCACACCGTCGAAGAGATGCGCGCGCGCCACATGTCTGACGTCTCACACACACAACTCGCCCAACACCGTCCGAGAGATGTGCGCGCGCCACCATGTCCTGACGTCTACACACACAACTCGCCCAACACCGTCCCGAAGAGATGCGCGCGCGCCACCATGTCCTGACGTCTACACACACAACTCGCCCAACACCGTCCCGAAGAGATGCGCGCGCGCCACCATGTCCTGACGTCTACACACACACAACTCGCCCAACACCGTCCCGAAGAGACGCGCGCGCCACCATGTCCTGACGTCTACACACACAACTCGCCCAACACCGTCCCGAAGAGATGCGCGCGCGCCACCATGTCCTGACGTCTACACACACAACTCGCCCAACACCGTCCCGAAGAGATGCGCGCGCGCCACCATGTCCTGACGTCTACACACACAACTCGCCCAACACCGTCCCGAAGAGATGCGCGCGCGCCACCATGTCCTGACGTCTACACACACAACTCGCCCAACACCGTCCCGAAGAGACGCGCGCGCGCCACCATGTCCTGACGTCTACACACACAACTCGCCCAACACCGTCCCGAAGAGATGCGCGCGCGCCACCATGTCCTGACGTCTACACACACAACTCGCCCAACACCGTCCCGAAGAGATGCGCGCGCCACCGTGTCCTGACGTCTCACACACCGCCAATCGCGCGCGCCACCATGTCCTGACGTCTACACACACAACTCGCCCAACACCGTCCCGAAGAGACGCGCGCGCGCCACCATGTCCTGACGTCTACACACACAACTCGCACAACACCGTCCCGAAGAGACGCGCGCGCGCGCCACCATCTCCTGACGTCTACACACACAACTCGCCCAACACCGTCCCGAAGAGACGCGCGCGCGCCACCATGTCCCGACGTCTACACACACAACTCGCCCAACACCGTCCCGAAGAGACGCGCGCGCGCCACCATGTCCCGACGTCTACACACGTGACTCAGCCGGCATCTCCGGAGCGTCCACACAGCCGGCGCCAATCCTTCACCCGTGGTGATCTCGGTGGGACCGTGATTTGGACAGAGAAACACCACGGCAGGACAGCGCGACATGTCGACACGATCAGGTATCAGCTGGGCAGCGCATGTGCCTCGCGTGGCCTGCATAGGCTATTTACATGACGTCAAATATTCAGCAATCCCCTTGGTGGACAATGAACGGAGAACTTCCCAAGCATAAACGGATCACACCTAACTTACAGTGTCAGGAGCCAAGCCGCTCTCAGTAGCACGTGTTGACGAACGCTTCTACACACTACACTCACCAGTTCCACACAGAGAGCTGTGCTGCAGAGGACCCACCTGGTCTGCGCCTCCGAGGGAGTGGCGCTCTCCCTGAGGGCGGCACGAACGCGCGCCTCCAGCACAGGCCCCCAGCTGGTCCTCATGCGGTGACCGCGAAACACTGCGACAAACAAACCCAGCTACATCGGAAGCTGCCAGTCGCCTGACACGATCGGATTCCGCTACACTGGGCACTGACGTGCTGCCGCCGAACACACAGGTTCATATTTATTATTTATTCCGAATTCTTGCTTCGGTGGCTTTATGGACCAGGATCGTATGCTAAGCGGAGCTTATTGGGTGAACCCCGTTCCACCGCCCGAGCCGGCAATTCGAGTTAAAAGACATCATTTTGACCGAGAGCTTTGCGTGCCGTCGGTGCGTCGACACTGCCGCTCCGTTCGCCGCGTCTCCGGCGTTATAGGCCCAGTTACCAGGTGTCCCTCCCAGCCGGAGGCTATGTGAGCGCGTGAGGCGATTCTAATCCTGTCTTGCCAAGACAGAGGAGATGAATGCAGACCGGCGCTCTAACCAGGTAAGCTATCGAGACGGCAAATGTACGCTGAGCATGTTGCGCTTACGAAGGTTGTTAAGCATTGCATGTAAACGGGCAACTTTATTATTCAAAGTCCGAACGTAGCGCATCACCAGGTTGATCATCACCATTCATTCACGGGTGCAAAAGCAGCAACACATCTTATCCGCATGTCCGCGATGCCCTACGTGGCACTGTTGATCGTGGCCAGAGCTCGTCGAGATACGAGTGTGCCATAAGAAGGACGAGTGCATGCTCAAGTTGACCTGCATCACGCCTCCACGTCGTCACACGCGAGCCAATGGCAACGATCGATTTCCGTCTGGTTGCCACGAGAGAGTGTCGGGTGTGGAAATGCCCACTCACCTCGTTGTATGGTGGAAGCGGCCTCGTCCTCGGCACAGTTCCTGCTGTCGCTCTGCCTCACGGAGCCGCGGTGACCATCCGACCTGTCTCGGCCCTCCGCCGCCTGGGAGGCCGTCGGCCGATCTGCTGGCACAAGGCGCTCGGTTATGTCAGATGGACCTCTCACTTACACGGATATTGGACTACGTGAAAAATTATACTGCAACGTGACGAACCGTCATGGATGATGCGATGTGCATGGTGCAGTGCAGCTAAGTGTGGCTTTGTAGATGGCGACTGATTATCACACTGAGATGGAGAGAACAAACACTCAGCCTTCGCAACACATGAAATGAGGCAAATGCCATGCTCCATTACCGTAGCGTGGCTAGAGGTCTGCCGTGTTGCAGTCCCACCTCACCTCTGCCGTGCTGCAGTCCAACCTCACCTCTGCCGTGCTGCAGTCCCACCTCACCTCTGTCGTGCTGCAGTCCCACCTCACCTCTGTCGTGCTGCAGTCCCACCTCACCTCTGCCGTGCTGCAGTCCCACCTCACCTCTGTCGTGCTGCAGTCCCACCTCACCTCTGCCGTGCTGCAGTCTCACCTCACCTCTGCCGTACTGCAGTCCCACCTCACCTCTGCCGTACTGCAGTCCCACCTCACCTCTGCCCTGCTGCAGTCCCACCTCACCTCTGCCGTGCTGCAGTCCCACCTCACCTCTGCCGTGCTGCAGTCGGCGTCTGCTGATCCAGCGGCGCACACAGCGCTGCAATGTTACTGCACTGCGCGTCTGCCGCAGTCTCTGCTGCAGTCGCCGGCGCGCCAGCCAGCGACGAATACAGGCCTGCACCTTCACCATCTGCAACACCTGGCGACACATGGTACCCAGTTACCATCTGCTACACCTGGCCCAGTCACCATCTGCGACACCTGGCGACACGTGATACCCAGTCACCATCTGCGATACCTGGCGACACATGGTGCCCAGTCATCATCTGCGACACCTGGCGACACGTGGTACCCAGTCGCCATATGCGACACCTGGCGACGTATGATACCCAGTCGCCATATGCGACACTCGGCGACACGCGACATTCCGTCACCACTGAGGACTAGTGGGAGGATCGTGCCGATATCGGACCTATAAGGGTGGAACTGCATGAACGCATCCAAGCTCACCCTGTCTTCGCTTCTTAGCCTGTTCCCTCGGCGTTATGCCTGTCGAATTGGACGGTGCGTCTTAGCTGCATATGTCCGACCCGTGTCCTGTGGTGCTTAGTGGTACTCAGTCTACGAGTCACCACATTTTGTCCGACCCGTGTCCTGTGTCCGACCCTGCATGTGTCCGACCCGTGTCCCATGGTGCTTAGTGGTACTCAGTCTACGAGCCACCCAATTTTCTGCCAATTCCAAATCTACTCTGTTAGCAGCCGTTGTCAGTGCATCGACAACAGAAGAATGTTCTGCGTTCTTGGCGCACTGCATAGTAAAATAAATACGAAATGATTCACAAATTCCGAAGGCATGCCCGCATCTGAACTGAAGAGTACAACGGCGTATCATTGCCTGGCAAATATCATCGATAAATACCACTTGAGCTGTCGAGGGAGTATACTATCCCTCAAGAGTTGGGAAGACCGGGACTCTCCGATAAACCAGAGCGAACAGGGTACAGTGACGTGGCAAGATGTTCTGATGGGATGTGATCAAAGGCACCTCTTCAGAAAGAGGGCCCATTACGAGAAGGACTGCCCTTTGGTGGCTGACTGCCCTTCGATAATGTCTACCCTTGAGAGAACGGGCACCGCTTACTGGAAGGATCGCCCCGTATTAACGTTAACTACGTTAACTGAAGTTGAAACCCCGTCACGCGCTGTTCCGGGCACAGTCACGGAGCAGATCGGGTGCTCTTGTGCGGATGTTCGTGACAGCAGCCATACACTACCACGTGACGGCCTGTTCCGGGTACAGTCACGGAGCTGGTGGGGTGCTCTTATGAGGCCTGTTGGTGACAGGAGCCATACGCTACCCAGTGACATGCTGTTCTGGGAACCATCACCGAGCAGATGCTTTATGTGGGTGCTCCAGGATGCTTTTGTGTAGATGAAATGCCTACTTACTGTGAAAAGGTAACCGTTCCTGGAAAATACGTTGCTCCGTCTCGCTCTTTTCACGCTTGCGTTTGCTGTTGCTCTTTCTCTCGCTCTCGCTCTGACTTTCGCTCTCACTTTTGTTCCCGCTTTGATAATGGGCATCAAAATGGAAGGGGCATCATTGTCAAAAGCAAGCATATGCCGTGGCGGAAGTAACCGCAGTAATGGTGTTGCGCGATCTGGTTCTCGTCCAACTCTAAGGTGGACCACCAGGCTCGGGTGGGTATCTGCTCGCAATGAGCTCCTTACACACTTCTCACTGCAACAGCCAGACTTGATATAATTACGAATATGCATCGCCGATGAACGTAGGTGAAGATTGCAATACTTCAGTTAACGTAGCACTTATTCCTACATTTAATTTAGCCGAAATATATTCAACGTCTACGGTGAGAAAGCTCCAACCCATCTGTGAGTCTTGATATAGGCCGCCTGAGCTGGGTAGAAAAAAGAACTTCAGTAACACTAGTGTTACTGAAGTTTAGAACAGCATTGTACTTCTGTTCGACACGACGCATATAATTGTCGACACCTGCGAGACATGCACAAATATTCAGGCGTCTCTATTGCCGGCACCTGCGAGACATGCACAGATATTCAGGCGGCTCTATTACCGGCACCTGTAAGACATGCACAGATATTCAGGCGGCTCTATTGCCGGCACCTGTAAGACATGCACAAATATTCAGGCGGCTCTATTGTCAGCACCTGTAAGACATGCACAGATATTCAGGCGGCTCTATTGCCGGCACCTGTAAGACATGCACAAATATTCAGGCGGCTCTATTGCCGACAGCTGTAAGACATGCACAGATATTCAGGCGGCTCTATTGCCGACAGCTGTAAGACATGCACAGATATTCAGGTGGCTCTTTCAGGCATCACATTGAAACCAAAAGGTACAACTGTGCAAGGACACACGGGAAGTGAACGGGGGGAACTCCCCTATCACAATAGTGCAACAAGTGCCTTTTGTTCAGTAGAAGCCTGTGAAATGTCTATGTGGTATGTCTATGGGGACCTCCCTTGACATGCTAGCTGGTGGCTCCGTGTGCCCCCCCTCCTCCCCCCTCCCTCTGTCCAGTCATTGCTGCGGATCCACAGTCAGCGAACTTTCCCCACATTATATTACCCTTGACCATGACACAGCACTTTCGGGGAGGTCGGAGGGGAAGAATGGCAAATAACTCTGCTATGCATAGAAGGGGCGGGAACTCCACAGGCCCCTTAGACATCTTTGGGGTGCACAAGCCTGCTTATGATTACATGCATGCATTTTTGTGTGCATGTGCACCAAATTTTGTTCCCTTGTTCCAATAACTTACTTCCTGTCATACTTCACTATGCTTTCACATGCTTTATCCTTAAGAGCTTTTCCTTGCTTGCAATTGAATGACGTTGAGCCATACTTGTGTCCATCATCAAACAATGTTGCAAATATTTCGGGAAACTGACTCGAACTGTGGTGAACATCTCAAGAGCAGAACAAAGTGGGGAACAGGTGTTGCGGTTGCCTCAGCCACTTCCAGTGCAGAACAATGGACTCGCAACGCATCGCATCGCAACAACCCCACCTCGTTCCTTCACATTTGTTCGTGATCCCATATTGTGATCCAATATTGTGAACCCACATTCGATGGTGGGCCCGTAGCAGCACTACTGGAGGATCCAGAAGAGAGAGAGGGGGAACTGAGTGTATATTTCCCTATCCTCCATATACGTGGGGCGCCCCTCAAACTGGGAAAAAGGCGTCCCTCCACGACGCTGGTGTAGTACACCGATCTGGCGTTCTACACCGATCTGACGTCCTACACCGATCTGACGTCCTACACCGATCTGGCGTCCTACACCGATCTGACGTCCTACACCGATCTGACGTCCTACATCGATCTGGCGTCCTACACCGATCTGACGTCCTACACCGAGCTGACGTCCTACACCGATCTGGCGTCCTACATCGATCTGACGTCCTACACCGGTCTGACGTCCTACACCGATCTCGCCTCCAACGTCAACCTGGCGTCCTACATCATCCTGGTGACCTACACCGTCCTGGTGTCCCACACCCCACACAACGAATTATTCAGCCAATGGCGCTTCTCCTAGCAGAAAGAAAAACGCTCCTGCAGTACGCTTAAGTAAAACATATCCAGTCAGTGGCGCCTCTTCGGAGGAATGACGTTCCTCCAGACAAGTGCCCCCTCGAGCAAAACACCTGGATCCGCCCCTGCTCAGCACCTGTTTGTCGTGAAGCTTCGTGAGCAGCTCCACGTGGTAGTACTTGAGGAAGACCTTGGTGCGACCGACGACGGCGCCATCTAGGCAGAGCCGGAGCAGCAGACGGCGACACCACTCGGCGGTGGGCGCCACCTCGCGCGCAAACCCGAACCCCAGGAACCCGTACCTGCCGACGCAGAAACCGACCTTAGCGAACAGTAGCACGGCCACGGACGAGCGCGATCCCCAGGGGCCGTACCTGCCTGAGCAAGGCACAGGGCCAGGCGGGTGTGTGCGTGGTGCCATCCCTAGCCAAGTCCATGCGCCATTAAGCCCAAATAATCGATCACGCCTTTACTATCTCAAGCTTTATTGAAGTTATTAAATTTGATAAATTAGTATTACATTGAAATCATGTAACTGAATAATTAAATATTTTCATTGATGCAAATACTTAATCAAACATGTGATAATTGTATTTAATATAATATTTATTTACTCTCAGGCTTTACTTTCGTTACGGTTTCGTTTCGTTTCGTTATCTATATGATTGGGTGATTTACGACGCACTTCATGCACAATCATGGCTAATGGCGCTCTTATCGATATGAATCCAGCTGGTGAAAACCATCTAACCTAATCTAACCATCTAATCTAAGAATAAGAGATCGCTAATATACTAGACAAAGGCCGGGGTTGCAGGGAGTGGTGGCGGGGAGCAGAGCACGAACAACGCTCACCGGCGGATGAACTCATCGAAGAGGATGCGCTGCGAGAAGCCGTGCTGTCGGATCCGCACCGTCTCCAGCACTCCGGCGTACCTCAGCTGACGGCGGATCTGGGGACACAGGCGCCGCGTGCTGCCCTATCAGTGTGTGGTGGCCAACAACAGACTGCAACTGGTACGCGATAGTCAGCGGTTTTTGGTGGTCCGCAGGGCACCCAACTGGTTGGCAGGGGTTCACAGGGCTGTTTAGTGGTTCATATTAGGCCGTAGTGATGATGGTCCATCTGTAGGACCCGTTGATCGGTTGGGACTGACAATATTCGTCCATACTGGTAATGATTGCTATGCAGTGGTTCGCAACAGACAACATATTAATCATGACTCAATATCAGGTGAGCTGCGGTCTGTAGTGGTGCAAAATAATCGGCTAGTCATCAGGGTCAACAATGACTGCACCTGTGCATAACGCTATTCCAAACTTAGCTCTATTACAGCTCTGTGGTATCAACACGCATCCCCTTTGGCCAGTGGAACACCCTGCTAACGAAGGCCTGCTTCAGTGTGGGGAGAGAGCACACTCAGATAACAACGCCTGACTACTAGCACCGTCGACCGTGGTTCGCACACCGAGGCTGTGTGCCTCGTGTCGCCCCACCTTCTCCACACTGAAGCTGTGCGGACGCCGGCTGTCATTGGGCTTGATGCAGCGGACGAAGTGTGGCACGCCGTTCACCATGTTCTGCAGCAGGTCCATCAGACTGTAGCGGAAGTAGGTGGCCACCGTCTGCTGCGCCTTCGTCTGCGACGCCAGTCCGAACGACGGACTGCCGGAGTGGAACTGCCGAGACAGAGGGGGAGGCGGTAGGGTGGGCACGTGCACGTCCGTTCTATGTTATGTCAATCGGCCAAGGAGAACCGTAGAGACAGAGGACGAGGCAGTAGGGTGGGCACGTGCACGTCCGTTCCATGTTATGTCAATCGGCCAGGAACAACTGCAGAGACAGAGGACAAGGCAGTGGGGTGGGCCCGTGCACGTCCGTTCCAAGTTATGTCAATCGACCAGGAAGATGTTTGTAACACCAAGGGCACACATTGGAAATAAAGAGTTGATGATTAATCCTATGAGAAGCCAATACATTCAGCTAATTTTATCGCATGTTTACGAGATTGCAGCACTTCATACAATAAGACTTGAAATACACTTTGCGTAACAGCCACGAACACCACATGAAAATAACGTACCAATAATTTGGAGGCAAAAATCGTGCTCAAATCAAAGGTGGTGCTGACGCAAAGCAGTCCACAGGGCTTGATAAGCCATGCCTGTCAATTAACAAAAAGTCGACACTCTCATTGGACTTGACTATAGAACTGTCGAGCTGGCTCAGCATAAAGGAAAGTGGATACTACTGCAAAAAATATAAATGCTCCACAGACAAGCGATAGAGAAAACTGTAACAACAGCACGGCATACTGCCAGGTTGCTCAACACAAGTACATCAAGTCTTAAGATTTCGTACAGATCTAGGTTTTCTACGCCGCCCTCGAGTCTGTCTCGCCTCGAAGAAGAAGTTAAGACCGAGGTTGATGGACTTGGCGCGGACCTTCCGAGCCCGCGCGGGTGGAATTCGTCAGTCTGCTAAGGTAGCTCACCTTTCTGAGGAAGTCAACTGATCTTTCTGAGGAAGTCAACTGATCTTTCCGAGGAAGTCAACTGACCTTTCCGAGGAAGTCGACTGACCTTTCCGAGCAAGTCAACTGACCTTTCCGGGGAAGTCGGCTGACCTTTCCGGGGAAGTCGACTGACCTTCTCGAGCAAGTCAACTGACCCTTTAAAGGAAGTCAACTGACCTTTCCGAGCAAGTCAACTGACCTTTCCGAGCAAGTCGACTGACTTTCCCGAGCAAGTCAACTGACCTTTCCGAGCAAGTCAACTGACCTTTCTGGGGAAGTCGACTGACCTTCCCGAGCAAGTCAACTGACCCTTTAAAGGAAGTCGACTGACCTTTCCGAGGAAGTCGACTGACCTTTCCGAGGAAGTCGCGACACAGCTCCGCCCCACGGGAGCCGGTCCAGGCCGAGGTGTTGTTTCGCGCCTTGCCGGAGACCAGCTGCGGTGTGGACTCCACGCCGTCCGTGTACAGGTTGCCGGTTTTGGTGAGCGGCGACTGGAACAGCGTCCGGACCACCTGCCGAGCCAAACAGTGCGGCTGTCGGGAGTCGATCACACACCAAGCTGAACGTTTCGAGTGCGGTACGGTGAACCACGATACCGTGCTGTTGTTAGCGTTGGAAGCCAGCGCACATGTTGACAATTCACGGTCTAGGTGACGAGCGATGGCCCGAGTGCATTGCATTTCTTTCTTTCTTCCGAAAGAGTGCCATATTTTGACAACGCCGGAATGTGAGCAGCAAGTTTCATCCTCAGCTATTCATTCAGCTAGTTCCTTATCGATGAATATTCATTGCAAAGCTGCCTGAGATTATTAAGCAATGCTTGTGCTATTCGTTAGTTTTTGGAAGCCACAATGAGAAATACAAAATCACTGCAGAAGGACATAGTTGACGCCCACCTCGAGCGAGCTCTGTCGAAACACTTGGATCGCCTCGGGCGGCAGAAAGTTGCGATTCTTAGACAGCACGTCATGGCAGCTGTACTGCACTTTGCCAGCGAAGTGTCGAATCTCAAAACTCAGCGAGCTGCCCTTCGGCCGGATGTAGTGGCTGGACTTCATGTTGCTGTGAAACTTTTCTGCAAGCAAAATGGAAACACATTGTTCAGCGCGTCCAGGGGCCGGTCCAGAGACAGATAGGAACATAGGCGGCCCCCTCGCACCCGAGGCCCAATTGCACCACACCATATCAACCGTGTGTTGTGTGTGCGGTTGCCTTTGATTTTAATCCGAATCACTGCCGAGGTGGTAATTGTTGAGGTCGCCCGGGTGCCGCGTCCTCGACCGCATCAGGCCAGTCGCCAGCTGATCTTTACAGCCTTACGAGCGCGTGAGGAGACTCAAATTATGCGTCAGCAGGACAGGGGATGCCAATGCAGGTCGGCGCTCTAACCAACTGAGCTATCGGATAAAATTGTCTACACAAGTGAGTATGTGTGTCCAGGGCCGACGCGGAGACACAGCGCGGCACCTACCGACGAGAGTTTTGTCGCTGGCCTGCGGGAAGCGACTCTCCTCGTCCAGCAGCGCCAGCAGTCCGAGCGGCTTGGCCAGAAACATGTCCAGCACGGGCCGGTTGTCGATGAAGTCGACAGGGTCCACCGGCACGCCCTCCGTCAGGTACTCCTGCAGGTGGCCGCAGTCGTGTCGGACCGCGCTCACAGTGTCGGGGCGGCCACACCGTCCAGGAGCACTCACTGCAGAACACACTCCGGAACACACCCGCTCCGTCGACAGCCCTTCGGAACACACCCACCATCCTTCGGAACACACCCACCATCCCTCCGGAACACTTCCACCATCCCTCCGGAGCACACTCACTATCCCTCCAGAACACTCCGTCATTCCTCCGAAGCACACTCACCATCACTCTGAAGCACACTCACCATCCCTCCGGAGCACACTCACCATCCCTCCGGAACACGCTCACCATCCCTCCGGAACACACTCACCATCCCTCCGGAACACACTCACCATCCCTCCGGAACACGCTCACCATCCCTCCGGAACACGCTCACCATCCCTCCGGAACACGCTCACCATCCCTCCGGAACACACTCACCATCCCTCCGGAACACGCTCACCATCCCTCCGGAACACGCTCACCATCCCTCCGGAACACGCTCACCATCCCTCCGGAACACGCTCACCATCCCTCCGGAACACACTCACCATCCCTCCGGAACACGCTCACCATCCCTCCGGAACACGCTCACCATCCCTTCGGAACACGCTCACAATCCCTCCGGAACACGCCTCAACCATCCCTCCGGAGCACACCTCACCATCCCTCCGGAACACGCTCACCATCCCTCCGGAACACGCTCACCATCCCTCCGGAGCACACTCATCATACCTCCGGAACACGCTCACCATCCCTCCGGAGCACACTCACCATCCCTCCGGAACACGCTCACCATCCCTCCGGAACACACTCACCATACCCGCCCACATCCTCGCACTCACCATCCCTCCGGAACACGCTCACCATCCCCCCGGCACCTACCTCCGGAACACGCTCACCATCCCTCCGGAGCACACTCACCATCCCTCCGGAACACGCTCACCATCCCTCCGGAACACACTCACCATCCCTCCGGAACACGCTCACCATCCCTCCGGAACACGCTCACCATCCCTCCGGAACACGCTCACCATCCCTCCGGAACACGCTCACCATCCCTCCGGAACACGCTCACCATCCCTCCGGAACACGCTCACCATCCCTCCGGAACACACTCACCATCCCTCCGGAACACGCTCACCATCCCTCCGGAGCACACTTACCATCCCTCCGGAGCACACCCACCATCCTCCGGAACACTCGCCATCCTTCCAGAAATATATCACCAACCTCCCAGTCTGCTGAAGTTCTCTTTTTTCGTACATTGGCAGGTAGCACACGACGTAACACAAATTCATGTAAATCTGTTCCCAGCATTTCAGAGAGAGAGCCCACACGAGGTTTTGTTATCTAGTTAAATAATGCAACTCTGGGACACTGTAACCTTTGAAGCACAGTAATTTTTGTTTTCCAGAGTAGTCAGTCTCTAGATCCGTCACCGTCGAACATGACAGTCACAATCTCCAGAGCAGCCACACTCTCCAGGTCCGTCACAGTCGAGCATTACAGCCACAATCTCCAGACAAGTCACAATCAAACAGAAGTCACAAACAAACAGCACAGTCACAATCTCTAAAGAACAGGCACAATATGCAGAACACAGTCTAAATATAGAGCACGTTGCCAAAATACGCAGAGCGTATCATACTATCCCAAGCGAAAGCGTATCATGACTCGAGACACTCCGATCTATATTCCATTCCAGATAACATTTATATTCCATTCCAGATATCGTAGCTTGCACGATAGCCGGTACGCGAAAGAAACTGATTCACAGTTAATTTCACCGAATAAAATGTGGATGTTTTGCAACCGCCAAGTAGGTGAGCTGGTCTAGTTACTTACCTGTTGCTCCCATGAGAAGATATGCTGATTGAAGTAGTACTGCAGCTGCTCATTTGCAATGTTGATGCATAATTGCTCAAACGAGTTGTTGCTCAGGTTCTCGAAGCCAAAGATATCCAGCAGACCGATTGCCAACGAATCACTGCTTGAAGAACACAGGTGTTAACGTCATTATTTTTCGGTAAGAATGACCTAAGCAGTAAATATGAGTTCACCACAGCATGAGCAGTTTTAGTTCGGTAGGCCAATTCGCCCGATTTTTGTCACGTTTCTCAGTTCCGAACGCAGTTTTGCGACTTTAATTTATGAGTGAACATGTTTACATTGACTGAGGACTGTCCAACATCGGACGCCGCCTTCCACCATATTACATCATGCTGTGTATATTTGGATGGCTGGCGGTATGCTTTCTTATTTCCTCGTTGGTGGGGGTGTTGAATAAGAAACTCAACTTATGCTTCCATGACAGCACATAAAGGCCATAAAGGTCAAAAGACTAAAGGCTTGACAAGAGCCACATGGGTAGACCATAACATAAGGATATCTAGGATAAAAATAAGACGCTGAAATCCTCTAATCAATATTATGTCCTCAGTTCAAAAGAACTGATTCAACTAAGCTAATCGTCAGTACTCTGACTATCCACCCACTAATCCACATATTATGTTATTTTCGTCTATCAACGCCGTTCTCCGCCAGATACACAGCTACTCATGAAACCATCACGTGGATAAAACTACAATGATCCCAAGCTAAAACGAAGTCGCATGTGTACTACATGCCACGACCTTCCCATCGCCGACCGACCAGATCCACCATTCACCTGACGACGCCGGAGAAGGCCAGCAGCTTGTTGATCTGGTTGACGATCCAGTCGAAAAGGCGGCCGTAGAGCGCCTTGGCCATGGCGTCGCGCGTGGTGACCGCCTCCTCGTAGCTGTTGTTGCGCACAATGCTCTCGCCGCGCGTCACCACCGAGTTGAGCGTCAGCACCTCCTCCAGCTCGTCCTGGTCCACCCGCAGCAGGTGCGCCACTGAAACACGTGCTCGTCAGACGTCCGTCCCAGTCACCGGTCACTGCGCGCCCGGAGAGCTTCTCCGCATCACTGCCGCCACTTGTCAATTGGGACCGACCACGTCTGGCTCCCGGCTGGCCATGCTACAGCTCGATCAGCCATGCTACAGCTCGACCAGCCATGCTACAGCTCGACCAGCCATGCTACAGCTCGACCAGCCATGCTACAGCTCGATCACGGCCACTGCGTCCGGCGACGGAAGCGTGGTTCGACGGATGAAGGGTCCTGCCGAGCGTCATTTTTCTGACGGCATACATCCTGCACGACTTAGTTGTCTCCCCCTATCCCGTTCGGTGTCGTAGAAACGCTAACCTCGTGCCAGAAGTACCGCTCCTTATGCACACTTCAGGAACATTTTCCCGGATCGGGAACGACGAAACACGTCTGCACACGTTTCAGTTTGCCGCCGGACGCGATCACGCGCCACCGCCCGGCTCTCACCGTCGTTGAGCTTCTCCTTGTTCTGGACGACCACCTTCTCGGTGTTGCTGCTGTCGCTGTCGGCCACGCTGAAGCCGATGTCGCCCAGGTGGATGACGGCCGCCAGCAGGCGACACACGCACGTGATCTGGTCGGCTCGGAAGCCCAGCTGCGTCAGGCTGAGGCGGATCGTCGCCATCGACTGGACGTTCCGCTGCCGGCACGCAGACGTGTCGACGTCGATGATCGCCACACACACAGCTGTTGTGTCGACGATACGATAGCTGTGGTGTCGACGATACGATAGCTGTGGTGTCGACGATACGATAGCTGTGGTGTCGGCGGTACGACAGCTGTGGTGTCGACGGTACGACTGCTGTGGTGTCGACGGTACAAAACCTGTGGTGTCGACGGTACGACAGCTGTGGTGTCGACGGTACAAAACCTGTGGTGTCGACGGTACGACAGCTGTGGTGTCGACCCTGCGACAGCGATTGCATTTACGACTGAGACGATGGCTGGGATAGAGGCGGAGCCGTCGGTACAAATGGCAGGGTGGGAGGGACACCGGCCGAGAAGCGTGACGAGGAACGGTGCAGGGATTGGCCGAAATAATGGCGCGGGAACATGGCGCGGGAACACGGCGCGAGTACCGCATGGGCGACAATGTTAACATTAGGTTCGCCGCCAATTGGCAGACATGTTGGCCTGGGACGCGAATGTTGACATGCGACACTTCTCTAATTGGTGGGAAGAGGCACGCCACTGTATCCATCACAGCACAGTCAGCTGTGACGCACACAATAAGCGTGCGTCTCTGCCCGTGAATGATCGACATGGCTATTGACAAAAGACGCCGGTTGAAGGCTGAGTGGCAGGACGTTCATTCATCTGGATACTCTAACACGGCATTAGGCTGGCAAATGGCGCCATGGCTGTGAATCGTCAGCCGGTTAGACGCTGAGCGACTCAACGGCCGTGACCCGGCATAGAGGCGTTGGAACGAGGTCACTAAATGCTTGCGGTCGAGAAAGCAGCTAGACCTCAGCCACCAACAGCCCGCTCTCAGAGCACCACTGCCGATGCCTCGCTTACCACGGCCGTCCTGTTGTTGCTGGAGTTGTTGCTGATGTATCGGTGGGAGCTCCTGGTGTCGGCGCTCAGACGGAACTCCTTCAGCCGTCCTTCGGCCTGCAGACTGTCGTACAGGTAGTAGAAGATGTGGAAGTTCCTCTCTCCTCTGCAAACATGGCGACACGTTTGCGATTCAGGTACTCCGCGCACTACACGTGCTTGCAATGATTACGAAATACGCCAGCTACGTCACGTCAGCAAGCGGAATACCGCAGCTAAGAGCACATTCTAT
The DNA here is from genome assembly GCA_034440615.1 of Ashinkailepas kermadecensis. Taxonomy (NCBI): domain Eukaryota; kingdom Metazoa; phylum Arthropoda; class Thecostraca; family Neolepadidae; genus Ashinkailepas; species Ashinkailepas kermadecensis. The sequence goes on from JAOTOM010003728.1 coordinate 162,981, forward strand.
TGAAGCGTGTTGATGTAAGAACATATTACTTGATGGAAATCGATATTATGCAACTTGTCAAGCCTCGGAGAACTGACAATCATTTGTGACACAGAATGGCTTCACAGAGCATTACAGTTCATCATCTCGTGTTCAGTATCCACATACCATTCAAACGCTGCGTCAGTTGTCTCTTTCTGTAAGCAATTATATTTGAAGGTAATGTGTCTGTTACTCACAATTTTTGCAGTGCTACTAACAAGATTACTAAAATCAAGGCGGTCATCATCCCGCTACGATTGCTCATTACCTCCATCACTTGATGGATCCCCATATGCAGTTTTTTCTTTGTTCACCAATACACCTATGCTTGTTATAAGAAAAGTATAAAGTTAAAATTCCCACTACTTCCCTTATCAAAACATTTTGATTTTTATCAGCCAGTGCTAAAGCAACAACACAAGGATGTCACTAGAAAGATGTCACTCGAAGGATGTCACTAGAAAGGTGTCATTCGACTTGCCAATCCCGGCCCGACTCACCTGGCCTGTCGGACGACCCTGGACTGCTCCAGAAGGTAGACGGACACGCGCGCGCCCGCCAGCCGCCCCGCCGGGCCGAACCGCACCTCCAGGAACTTGCCGAAGCGCGACGAGTTGCCGTTGATGTCGGTGGCGGCGTTGCCGAACGCCTCCATGACCGGGTTGGCGGCGAGTATGCGCTGCTCCAGACCGCCGCTGGGCGCCTGGCCCAGGTTGACCAGCTGACGCAGCAGGTGGTTGGCCGACTCGGTCTTGCCGGCTCCGCTCTCGCCCGAGATCACCACGCACTGGTTCTGCCTGTCAAGGCGACACGCAGGCCTCACCGCACGGCAGCGAGCGCGTCTGCACGCAGCGAGTCGCGTATGCCAGCAGTCAGAGGCTCCCGGTAGACCTGATGCTTGACATTAGCTGGTGATGTAAGGTGAGAATGTAAGCTGGCCGGCGTTCTCGTGACGCGAAACAATGTAGAATTGGGTGAACATTACTCATGGAAATATAAGGCAGATACTGTGGTCATAATACCTTGAGTACTACATATTTTCGTCACGCTACCTTGCACTACATTCTTGAAAGCAATGAAGCGTTAAACAGTACGAATGCGTACTATTTCTCCAGAGCAAGTGGTGTGACGTGCGTTGTTTACTGTGATTGATTGTGATTGTTGCACATGCGACCCGCAGGTACGTCATGGGACGGCATGGTACGAGTACACGCACACCGATACACACACACAAGCACACGCGCATAGATAAGCGGGAGTGTTCCGACTCACCTCTGCGGTGTCCTTCTCACCTCTGTGGTATCCGTCTCACCTCTGTGGTGTTCGTCTCACCTCTGGTGCCACATGTCGTCAGACAGAGCCCCGACTCACCTCTGGTACCGCATGTCGTCAGGCAGAGCCTCGACTCATCTCTGGTACCGCATGTCGTCAGGCAGAGCCTCGACTCGCCTCTGGTACCGCATGTCGTCAGGCAGAGCCTCGATTCACCTCTGGTACCGCATGTCGTCAGACAGAGCCCCGGCTCACCTCTGGTACCGCATGTCGTCAGGCAGAGCCTCGACTCACCTCTGGTACCGCATGTCGTCAGGCAGAGCCTCGACTCGCCTCTGGTACCGCATGTCGTCAGACAGAGCCCCGACTCACCTCTGGTACCGCATGTCGTCAGGCAGAGCCTCGACTCGCCTCTGGTACCGCATGTCGTCAGACAGAGCCCCGACTCACCTCTGGTACCGCATGTCGTCAGGCAGAGTCTCGACTCACCTCTGGTACCGCATGTCGTCAGACAGAGCCCCGACTCACCTCTGGTACCGCATGTCGTCAGGCAGAGCCTCGACTCACCTCTGGTACCGCATGTCGTCAGACAGAGCCTCGACTCGCCTCTGGTACCGCATGTCGTCAGGCAGAGCCTCGACTCGCCTCTGGTACCGCATGTCGTCAGACAGAGCCCCGACTCACCTCTGGTACCGCATGTCGTCAGACAGAGCCTCGACTCGCCTCTGGTACCGCATGTCGTCAGGCAGAGCCTCGACTCGCCTCTGGTACCGCATGTCGTCAGACAGAACCTCGACTCACCTCTGGTGCAGCATGGAGTGGTAGGCAGAGTCCGCCACACCGTAGATATGCGGCGGTTGATCTGACTTCCGGATGCTTCGATACAGCCTCTGCTCCTGAACACGTGACACACGAATTAGGTCACCCACTGCTGCTCAGCTTTTGCTCCTAATTCATTCACGTAAACTTATCGCTGCATACAAATTCATCGGTGAATGCTTCCAGGATTATAGTTCTTGGTCGTCTGCCTTTGGCACACTTTAACAATGCAGCATCAAGCATCAAATATTAACCTTTGGAAAATAATGGCTTTGCATTGTCAGCACCCAATAGGCAGGATCCTTGGCATGGTTCCGACCTAGTGGACTTCGTATATCCGCATTTTCTTCTGTTCAAAAGAATGCATTCTATGCAAATTTCATGGGCCTTTTTCGGAGGGGGTCATAGGAGAGGTTGGTGTCAAAACAGTGTTGCTGCGACAAGCATAAACCTCCTATATTCCGTAGAATTGAATTAAATAAGTGATCGAAGAGGCCAAATATAAATTTCCATCTAATCAGAGAGCTATCCCGACTGTAGTGTAATCTTTGTTTGTTCATCTGCAACTTTTAACATTCATTTCCACCTGTCAATATTTACCGACAATTATTTATGCTATCTTTCAACATTTGTTTTGTCCATGCCAAGTTTATTCTGGAAGTGTTAAAATATACCAAGCTGTAATGCTAAACTAGTATAAACGCTATCAAGCAGCAATAAATTATCAGACGAGGCCTACGCGTAAAATACATACGCGCGCATAAATTGCAAGGCAAGACATCAGGTCCACGGGGAGGCATTCTATCACAGTAGATACGTCGTAGGCTGCTAACGCGACAAAGTACTATCTACCTAGCCTCTTGAAACCGAAAGGTCCTCAGATTAATACCACATGATTTGTGCAATTCCATAATTATTTTGTGCTTGTTTACGAAAAATGTTACTTATCGTACCACAATGGGGCATTGCCTGTCCATCGAGAACGCCAATGGCTGCGACTTTGGCTGAACTTTCGATGAATAAAGATGTCCAGGGTCATCGAAATATTTTACCTAACTCGGCCTTTAACGCCATTGGCTACCTCGATGGTTACCTCGAGCCTGAAGTTGGTTGAATTTTCTCGCATTTGCTGGTTAAAGATCACCATGTGATGAATTTAGGTGAAGAAGTTGTAAATTAAGGTGTTCCTAAGCTATCATAACTGACAACTTCTAGGTGGTACAAAAAAAGTTGTAACCAAAGTGTTTTAGTTGTGTGTATGAGTACAAAAGGGTGCACATTTCCTTAAAATGGAGCCGAGGGTTTTAAAGTAGAAAGTAAGAGCTAAACGTTGGATGAAGCATTATGCCCTGTATGAAATAGTAAAACTTGACCATTCATTTCGCCATGACAACCATGGTGCCACCCAAAACAATGGCAGAGCGACCTAGGTATTTGCATTACAAAGCTTCCAAATCTTGCAAATTGGTGCTCAATTGCTCCACCAATATACATCTCTTGTAATTGGACGTTTTGAGAAAGCTCCCTGATGGAATATTCCAACAGTTCTATCAAAATAATTTCAACAGTATATATTAATGTTGTAAATTCAAACGGACGTAAATCAACCTGCTAAATGGGATACCTGATACTATTTCTGTTGTGTGATGCAGTATGTCGGTTTCAATTCAGTGCCAGTTGCCGTTGCCAGGATTGTCCATAACCGGAACGTGCAGGCCTGTTCGATTTCAGCCCAGATTCCCTGCGATGCTCGCGACTCCACCGCCAGCGCATACCTTCTCTCCGTAGATGCTGACGTCTGTGAAGGGGTTGACGGCGATGAGAATGTCGCCGATGTACGTGTAGATCTGGCCGGCCCGGTAGCGCTGCTGCAGCTGCTCCACTATCACGTCCTCGGTGAGCCGCTCCAGAGACGCCAGGTCGTCGACGAACATGCGCGCCAGCTTCGACTTGCGACCCGTCTTGAGGCGGCCCTGCTTGGTGGTGGCGTGCGGCCGGCGGCTGGGCCGGACGTCGCCCTCCTGGCGCCGCGCCACCAGCAGCGAACGCACTGACGCACGGATCTGCGGCGCCATGGACTGTTACAATCGTGTCACAGTCACGTCACAGTCACGTCACAGTCATATCACAGTCATGTCACAGTCATGTCACAGTCACGTCACAGTCATATCACAGTCATGTCACAGTCACGTCACAGTCATATCACAGTCATGTCACAGTCACGTCACAGTCATGTCACAGTCATGTCACAGTCATGTCACAGTCATGTCACAGTCATGTCACAGTCATGTCACAGTCATGTCACAGTCATGTCACAGTCACGTCACAGTCATGTCACAGTCATGTCACAGTCACGTCACAGTCATGTCACAGTCACGTCACAGCCATGTCACAGTAATATCACAGTCATGTCACAGTCATCTCACAGTCATATCACAGTCATCTCACAGTCATGTCACAGTCGTGTCACAGTCATACAGTACGTCACAGTCATGTCACAGTCACGTCACAGTCAGTTCGTCACAGTCATGTGTCAGTAGTTGTCACAGTCATATCACAGTCATGTCACAGTCATTCACAGTCATATCACAGTCATGTCACAGTCATGTCACAGTCATGTCACAGTCATGTCACAGTCATGTCACAGTCATGTCACAGTCATGTCACAGTCATGTCACAGTCACGTCACAGTCACGTCACAGTCATGTCACAGTCACGTCACAGTCATATCACAGTCATGTCACAGTCATATCACAGTCATGTCACAGTCATGTCACAGTCATATCACAGTCATGTCACAGTCATGTCACAGTCATGTCACAGTCATGTCACAGTCATGTCACAGTCATGTCACAGTCATGTCACAGTCACGTCACAGTCATGTCACAGTCATGTCACAGTCGTCACAGTCATGTCACAGTCATATCACAGTCATATCACAGTCATGTCACAGTCATATCACAGTCATATCACAGTCATGTCACAGTCATGTCACAGTCATGTCACAGTCATGTCACAGTCATTGTCACAGTCATGTCACAGTCATGTCACAGTCAGCATGTCACAGTCATGTCACAGTCATATCACAGTCATGTCACAGTCACGTCACAGTCATATCACAGTCATGTCACAGTCATATCACAGTCATGTCACAGTCACGTCACAGTCATGTCACAGTCATGTCACAGTCATGTCACAGTCGTGTCACAGTCATGTCACAGTCATATCACAGTCATGTCACAGTCACGTCACAGTCATGTCACAGTCATGTCACAGTCATGTCACAGTCATGTCACAGTCATGTCACAGTCATGTCACAGTCATATCACAGTCATGTCACAGTCATGTCACAGTCGTGTCACAGTCATGTCACAGTCATGTCACAGTCATGTCACAGTCATGTCACAGTCACGTCACAGTCATATCACAGTCATGTCACAGTCATATCACAGTCATGTCACAGTCATGTCACAGTCATGTCACAGTCGTGTCACAGTCATGTCACAGTCACGTCACAGTCACGTCACGTATCACAGTCACGTCACAGTCATGTCACAGTCATATCACAGTCATGTCACAGTCATATCACAGTCATGTCACAGTCAGTCACAGTCATGTCACAGTCATGTCACAGTCATGTCACAGTCATGTCACAGTCATGTCACAGTCATGTCACAGTCTGTCACAGTCATGTCACAGTCATGTCACAGTCACGTCACAGTCATGTCACAGTCATGTCACAGTCATGTCACAGTCATGTCACAGTCATATCACAGTCATGTCACAGTCATGTCACAGTCATGTCACAGTCATGTCACAGTCACGTCACAGTCATATCACAGTCATGTCACAGTCATGTCACAGTCATATCACAGTCATGTCACAGTCATATCACAGTCATGTCACAGTCATGTCACAGTCATGTCACAGTCATGTCACAGTCACGTCACAGTCACGTCACAGTCATATCACAGTCATGTCACAGTCATATCACAGTCATGTCACAGTCATGTCACAGTCATGTCACAGTCATGTCACAGTCATGTCACAGTCATGTCACAGTCATGTCACAGTCATGTCACAGTCATATCACAGTCATGTCACAGTCATGTCACAGTCACGTCACAGTCATGTCACAGTCATATCACAGTCATGTCACAGTCATCTCACAGTCATGTCACAGTCACGTCACAGTCATGTCACAGTCATGTCACAGTCATGTCACAGTCATATCACAGTCATGTCACAGTCATGTCACAGTCACGTCACAGTCATGTCACAGTCATGTCACAGTCATGTCACAGTCATGTCACAGTCATATCACAGTCATGTCACAGTCACGTCACAGTCATGTCACAGTCATGTCACAGTCATGTCACAGTCACGTCACAGTCATGTCACAGTCATGTCACAGTCATATCACAGTCATGTCACAGTCACGTCACAGTCATGTCACAGTCACGTCACAGTCATATCACAGTCATCTCACAGTCATATCACAGTCATGTCACAGTCACGTCACAGTCATGTCACAGTCATGTCACAGTCATGTCACAGTCATGTCACAGTCATGTCACAGTCATGTCACAGTATCATGTCACAGTCACGTCACAGTCATGTGTGTCACAGTCACGTCACAGTCACGTCACAGTCATATCACAGCCATCTCACAGTCATATCACAGTCATGTCACAGTCACGTCACAGTCATGTCACAGTCATGTCACAGTCATGTCACAGTCACGTCACAGTCATATCACAGTCACGTCACAGTCATGTGTCACAGTCATGTCACAGTCATATCACAGTCACGTCACAATCATGTGTCACAGTCATGTCACAGTCACGTCACAGTCATATCACAGTCACGTCACAATCATGTGTCACAGTCATATCACAGTCATCTCACAGTCATATCACAGTCATGTCACAGTCACGTCACAGTCATATCACAGTCACGTCACAATCATGTGTCACAGTCATATCACAGTCATCTCACAGTCATATCACAGTCATGTCACAGTCACGTCACAGTCATGTCACAGTCATGTCACAGTCATGTCACAGTCACGTCACAGCCATATCACAGTCATCTCACAGTCATATCACAGTCATGTCACAGTCATGTCACAGTCACGTCACAGTCATATCACAGTCACGCCACAATCATGTGTCACAGTCATGTCACAGTCACGTCACAGTCATATCACAGTCACGTCACAATCATGTGTCACAGTCATGTCACAGTCACGTCACAGTCATATCACAGTCACGTCACAGTCATGTGTCACAGTCATATCACAGTCATCTCACAGTCATATCAGTCATGTCACAGTCACGTCACAGTCATGTCACAGTCATGTCACAGTCATGTCACAGTCACGTCACAGTCATATCACAGTCATCTCACAGTCATATCACAGTCATGTCACAGTCATATCACAGTCACGTCACAGTCATGTCACAGTCATGTCACAGTCATGTCACAGTCACGTCACAGTCATGTCACAGTCATGTCACAGTCATATCACAGTCATGTCACAGTCACGTCACAGTCATGTCACAGTCACGTCACAGTCATATCACAGTCATGTCACAGTCATGTCCCAGTCACGTCACAGTCATGTGTCACAGTTACGTGTCACAGTCGTGTCACAGTCACGTCACAGTCGTGTCACAGTCACACCACAGTCACGTCACAGTCATGTGTCACAGTCACGTCACAGTCACGTCACAGTCATATCACAGTCACGTCACAATCATGTGTCACAGTCATGTCACAGTCACGTCACAGTCATATCACAGTCACGTCACAATCATGTGTCACAGTCATGTCACAGTCACGTCACAGTCATATCACAGTCACGTCACAGTCATGTGTCACAGTCATGTCACAGTCACGTCACAGTCATATCACAGTCACGTCACAGTCATGTGTCACAGTCATATCACAGTCATGTCACAGTCACGTCACAGTCATGTCACAGTCACGTCACAGTCATGTCACAGTCATATCACAGTCATCTCACAGTCATATCACAGTCATGTCACAGTCACGTCACAGTCATGTCACAGTCATGTCACAGTCATGTCACAGTCACGTCACAGTCATATCACAGTCATCTCACAGTCATCGTCACAGTCATGTCACAGTCATGTCACAGTCACGTCACAGTCATGTCACAGTCATGTCACAGTCATGTCACAGTCACGTCACAGTCATGTCACAGTCATGTCACAGTCATATCACAGTCATGTCACAGTCATGTCACAGTCACGTCACAGTCATGTCACAGTCATGTCACAGTCATGTCAGTCATATCACAGTCATGTCACAGTCACGTCACAGTCATGTCACAGTCATGTCACAGTCATGTCACAGTCACGTCACAGTCATGTCACAGTCATGTCACAGTCACGTCACAGTCACGTCACAGTCACAGTCATAGTCATGTCACAGTCATATCACAGTCATGTCACAGTCATGTCACACAGTCATGTCACAGTCACGTCACAGTCATGTCACAGTCACAGTCAAGTATCACAGTCAGTCACGTTGTCACAGTCATGTCACAGTCATGTCACAGTCATATCCAGTCACAGTCATATCACAGTCATGTCACAGTCACGTCACAGTCAGTCAGTCACAGTCATGTCACAGTCATGTCACAGTCATGTCACAGTCATGTCACAGTCATGTCACAGTCACGTAGTCACAGTCATGTCACAGTCATGTCACAGTCATGTCACAGTCATGTCACGTCACAGTCATATCACAGTCATGTCACAGTCATGTCACAGTCCATCACAGTGTCACAGTCATGTCACAGTCACGTCACAGTCAGTCACAGTCATATCACAGTCACTCACAGTCATATCACAGTCATGTCACAGTCACAGTCACAGTCATGTCACAGTCATGTCACAGTCATGTCACGTCACAGTCATGTCACAGTCAGTCATGTCACAGTCATCACGTCACAGTCATGTCACAGTCATGTCACAGTCATGTCACAGTCATCAGTCACGTAGTCACAGTCCTGTCACAGTCACGTCACAGTCACGTCACAGTCACGTCACAGTCATGTCACAGTCATATCACAGTCATGTCACAGTCACGTCATCACAGTCATGTCACAGTCACGTCACAGTCATGTCACAGTCATGTCACAGTCATGTCACAGTCATGTCACAGTCATGTCACACAGTCATGTCACAGTCACGTCAAGTCACAGTCATGTCACAGTCATATCACAGTCACAGTCATGTCACAGTCATGTCACAGTCATGTCACAGTCATATCACAGTCACGTCACAGTCATGTGCACAGTCATAGTCACAGTCATCACAGTCATGTCACAGTCATGTCAAGTCACAGTCACAGTCATTCACAGTCATATCACAGTCATGTCACAGTCATGTCACAGTCATGTCACAGTCATGTCACAGTCATGTCACAGTCATGTCACAGTCATGTCACAGTCACGTCACAGTCATGTCACAGTCAGTCACAGTCATGTCACAGTCATGTCACATGTCACAGTCATGTCACAGTCATATCACAGTCATGTCACAGTCTGTCACAGTCAGTCAAGTCACAGTTAGTCAAGGTACAGTCATAGTCACAGTCACAGTCATGTCACAGTCACGGTCACAGTCACGTCACAGTCGTGTCACAGTCACGTCACAGTCACGTCACAGTCAGTGTCACAGTCATGTCACAGTCATATCACAGTCATGTCACAGTCACAGTCACAGTCACAGTGTCACAGTCATGTCACAGTCATGTCACAGTCATGTCACAGTCATGTCACAGTCATGTCACAGTCATGTCACAGTCATGTCACAGTCATGTCACAGTCATGTCACAGTCAAGTCACAGTCGTCATGTCACAGTATCACAGTCATGTCACAGTCACGTCACAGTCATGTAAGTCATGTCACAGTCTGTCACAGTCACGTCACAGTCAGTCACAGTCATGTCACAGTCATTCACAGTCATTCACAGTCATGTCACAGTCATGTCACAGTCGTGTCAAGTCACAGTCATGTCACAGTCACGTCACAGTCATGTCACAGTCACGTCACAGTCATGTCACAGTCACGTCACAGTCATGTCACAGTCACGTCACAGTCATGTCACAGTCACGTCACAGTCATGTCACAGTCATGTCAGAGTCACAGTCACGTCACAGTCATGTCACAGCAGTCATGTCACAGTCATGTCACAGTCATGTCACAGTCACGTCACAGTCATATCACAGTCATGTCACAGTCATGTCACAGTCATGTCACAGTCATGTCACAGTCATGTCACAGTCATGTCACAGTCATGTCACAGTCATGTCACAGTCATGTCACAGTCATGTCACAGTCATGTCACAGTCATGTCACAGTCATGTCACAGTCACGTCACAGTCATGTCACAGTCATGTCACAGTCATGTCACAGTCATCTCACAGTCATATCACAGTCATCTCACAGTCATGTCACAGTCGTGTCACAGTCATGTCACAGTCACGTCACAGTCACAGTCACAGTCATAGTCACAGTCAGTCACAGTCGTCACAGTCAGAGTCATGTCACAGTCAGTCACAGTCACAGTCATGTCACAGTCACGTCACAGTCATATCACAGTCATGTCACAGTCATATCACAGTCACGTCACAGTCACGTCACAGTCATGTCACAGTCACAGTCGTCACAGTCATGTCACAGTCACGTCACAGTCATGTCACAGTCACGTCACAGTCATGTCACAGTCATGTCACAGTCATGTCACGTCACAGTCAGTGTCACAGTCACGTCACAGTCATGTCACAGTCATCTCACAGTCATGTCACAGTCACGTCACAGTCATGTCACAGTCACGTCACAGTCATGTGTCACAGTTATTGTCACAGTTTGTGTCACAGTCATGTCACAGTCACGTCACAGTCATGTGTCACAGTCATGTCACAGTCATGTCACAGTCACGTCACAGTCATGTCACAGTCACGTCACAGTCACGTCACAGTCATATCACAGTCATCTCACAGTCATATCACAGTCATGTCACAGTCATGTGTCACAGTCGTGTCACAGTCACGTCACAGTCACGTCACAGTCACGTCACAGTCACGTCACAGTCATGTCAGAGTCATATCACAGTCATGTCACAGTCACGTCACAGTCATGTGTCACAGTCGTGTCACAGTCATGTGTCACAGTCGTGTCACAGTCATGTCACAGTCATGTCCCAGTCACGTCACAATCATGTGTCACAGTTACGTCACAGTCATGTGTCACAGTCGTGTCACAGTCATGTCACCAGTCATGTGTCACAGTTACGTCACAGTCATTGTGTCACAGTCGTGTCACAGTCATGTCACAGTCATGTGTCACAGTTACGTCACAGTCATGTCCAGTCACGTCACAGTCATGTGTCACGTCACAGTATGTGTCAAAGTCATGTCACAGTCATGTCACAGTCATGTCACAGTTACGTCACAGTCATGTGTCACAGTCGTGTCACAGTCATGCCACAGTCATGTGTCACAGTTACGTCACAGTCATGTGTCACAGTCGTGTCACAGTTGGCACAGTGCACACCGAACTGTGCAGCTGCGGCACTGGCGGCGGAGGTAGAGGCAGGACAGGCGTAAACTTGGGTAAAAACAACACCAACAAATTAATGCAACACAACTTTGGTAAGCGATGGTGAGCTTGAAATTTGAGGACAGGGGGCCCTGCACCGACGTTTTCAGGGGCTCGCCCTCTCCGATCCTCCAGTGGGGACGGCTGCCTCCTTCGCCCCCTTGGTTGGTTATTGGTTTTACGACACGTCGACCGTTGAGCCATATAGCGTCGCCAATCTCTCACGCCGATTGGTCGCGGGCGAAGAGTAGCGACAGGTGAGACTCGAACCCACAACCTTTCGATTGTGAGACGAGCATCTTACCCCTAGACCACTCGTCCCCTCCTTCGGCCCCTTGAACTGGATGGTTCACACGAACCCTCCGCTGGAAAAAAATCGAGGGCGATTTAGTTTTACTATCTTAATGCTCCTCACCTCCCATCGTTTCTAATGGTAGAAGGGTGGAAATTGGTCTCCGTTCAGGAAGATGTCAGTCTCCGAACGCGGGTGGGGAGCAGCATTCCCCAGTACACCACTCGTCTCGATTAGCCAATGGCCGATGATGAGGACACCCGGAACGCTTGTCTTCAGACCAAATAGGCGGAGGAGGAGAGGTCAGCAATGCACTTCGGCATCAGGATGGCAATGTGCGCCACCCGCCGAATGGGAACTTTTCGGCGGGTGGCGTGTCTGGTGCCACCCAAGAGCTTGCCACCGTGGCTGCGCAAACACTCACCGGATCCACCCTGGTGGCGACACTCCGCAGGAAGGAGTGCTCCAACAGCTGACTCATGAAGGGTCGCCGCTCGAAGTCCTTGATCAGACACCGACTGATGAAGTCGTTGAAGGCTGAGCTCCAGTTGGACGGCTTTTGCAGCGAGGGCGGAGGGTTCCTGGGGATCTGCACACCGCACCACAGCAGTTAGGTCGGTCGGTTAGAGCCGTCGAGGCGGTCACCTCCGAATGACAGGTTGCTGAAGAAAGACTGTTGTCAATAGCACCGCTGATTGCTAGCACCGTTGATCAACACATTTGATGGACAACTGGTTCAGTGTACAGAGTGCAACCAAGAAGGGCCCTTGTGGCTCATAGTTGCACTGATCTTTTATGTTTTTTATGTCTTTATGTCTTTATGATTGCGCCCCGCCGACCTGACTAATGGGCGCAACCGAGGCGTGCTGTACACTCGGTGCACTCGGTGCATTCGGTACATTCGGTACATAAGATACATTCGATGGACACTCGATGGACACTCGGTGGACACTCGGTGGACACTCGGTGGACACTCGGTGGACACTCGGTGGACACTCGATGACTGGTGGCAGGCACGCATCGAGTGCAATGTCAGCCCTTCTGCCAAGAGAAAGGATGCCGAGGAGAATGAAAGGGGGCCGTTTGTCGGGAGAAACTCTTAATGCACTAAAATGCTGTTCATGGCAAAACTACATGCAGTTCGATGACATACAACCAAAACAGTCGTCCGACTGAACGAGTTAATTACGGCGTGGCTTCAGGAGATTGACGAAGACAAGGTACTTGAAATAATTCGTGGTTGCAGCCCAGTGCATTCTGTCTGAACGCCGACAGTCTCGGGGCAGCACGTCGCTCACAGTAGTGGCGTCACCGACCTGAAAGAGCGCCCTCATGGGGTGCATGTCCGCCAATGGCGGCTCTCCGTCAGCCAGCTCAATTGCCGTGATGCCTAGTGACCAGACGTCGCACCTGACGTCGTAGCTGTAGTCGTACTGCTGCTCGCAGGCGATCACCTGGCGGCACGCAGAGCATCAGCAGCGCAAATGTCAACACCAGTCGCGTTCTCCGCCTCCCTCCCTCCCCCGTGCATACAGGTGCCTCTAGCCGACTTCAACCTGAGGAAGCTAGCCAGATGCGTATGATTTTATGCCGTACCTCAGGGAACACCCACTAGGGCGCCGAGAATCCCCAGGGGAGGGCTGATGCCGCACCTCAGGGAACGCCCACTAGAATGCCGAGAATCTCCAGGGGAGGGGTGATGCCGTACCTCAGGGAACACCCACTAGGACGCTGGGAATCTCCAGGGGATGATGATGCCGTACCTCAGGAGCCATCCAGTACGGTGTGCCGACAGAGGTGTTCCTGCGGCCGAGAGTTGCCGCCAGGTGAGACGAAACGCCGAAGTCGACGACCTTGACATAGCCTTCATCGGTGAGCAGGATGTTGTGACCCTTGACGTCGCGGTGCATGCAGTGGTTTTGGTGCAGGTGCACCAGCGCCTGTGGAGCACAGCCGTCCTCGAACCAAGAAGCACGTGCTCGCACATGTGCAAAAACTCAGCACGTATTGCGCCCATAGTTGCCATGCACGTAGTCAGCACATGCAAACAGAAACGGATCCACTTCAACACACCTACAGGCAACCCGATGTCCATTCAAGCAAACACATGACCTGTGTCTACGGCGTGAATATGAACGACGTTATGATCCGTGAGTACCGACGTCAGAGTTTCTGGCAGACGATCTGGCAGACGATCGAAATTCACAGCTGATTACCACCTACGACTACTAATGGCAAATGTTCAGTCCTGTCCATGAGTGCGACTGCACGAAACGATAGGTCTTCCTGTGTGAAGTGCCACACGTACGCCATAGAGATCCTCTTCGCCAGGATGACCAGGCCGATACATTTGTGAGTGTGGGTTCATTGGCATCGACATGAAAACAGACGGAGCCTTTAGTGGAAACCCCTAAATGATGGCTCGAGAAGTTAACCACATTAAGACATTGTTCGACAAATGACCACCACAAGACGCACCCAGGCTCTCCCAGCCGTGTCCCCATCTCCAGGCCGGCTCTCCCAGCCTCTCCCAGCCGTGTCCTCAGGCTCTCCCAGCCGTGTCCTCAGGCTCTCCCAGCCGTGTCCCCAGCCCCATGCCGGCTCTCCCAGCCTCTCCCAGCGGTGTCCTCAGGCTCTCCCAGCCGTGTCCCCAGCCCCAGGCCGGCTCTCCCAGCCTCTCCGAGCCGTGTCCCCAGCCCAGACCGGCTCTCCCAGCCTCTCCCAGCCGTGTCCCCATCTCCATGCCGGCTCTCCCAGCCTCTCCCAGCCGTGTCCCCAGCCCCAGGCCGGCTCTCCCAGCCTCTCCCAGCCGTGTCCCCATCTCCATGCCGGCTCTCCCAGCCTCTCCCAGCCGTGTCCCCAGCCCCAGGCTGGCTCTCCCAGCCTCTCCCAGCCGTGTCCCCAGGCTCTCCCAGCCATCTTACATAATTTGACGGCACGGAATAGTGCCAACTCCGGCGCATATCCATGCACGAGCGTTCCCAGACATCCGCCTACAAATTGGACAAGTGGGTCGGCATCTACCGGCACTAATTAGCGCCGACTGGCTCTGGGGGGAGGGGGTGGGGGCGTGGCGGCCGCGCGTGACGTGACGGTCACTGATGGCCGCGTCACGCCGCGCCACGTGACGGCCACCGCCCTGCTCTCAGCTGACCAGGTGTCCGCCGCCCTGACCTCAGACGTCCGGACTGCCACCGCCCTGCCCTCAGACGTCCGGGCGTCCGCCGCCCTGCCCCCAGACGTCCGGGCGTCCGCCGCCCTGCCCTCAGACGTCCGGGCGTCCGCCGCCCTGCCCTCAGACGTCCGGACGTCCACCGCCCTGCCCTCAGACGTCCGGGCGTCCGCCGCCTGCTCTCAGACGTCCGGGCGTCCGCCGCCCTGCCCTCAGACGTCCGGGCGTCCGCCGCCCTGCCCTCAGACGTCCGGGCGTCCGCCGCCCTGCCCTCAGACGTCCGGGCGTCCGCCGCCCTGCCCTCAGACGTCCGGGCGTCAGTCGACTAGCCCCCAGACGTCCGGGCGTCCGCCGCCCTGCCCTCAGACGTCCGGGCGTCAGTCGACTAGCCCCCAGACGTCCGGGCGTCCGCCGCCCTGCCCTCAGACGTCCGGGCGTCCGCCGCCCTGCCCTCAGACGTCCGGGCGTCCGCCGCCCTGCCCTCAGACGTCCGGGCGTCCGCCGCCCTGCCCTCAGACGTCCGGGCGTCCGCCGCCCTGCCCTCAGACGTCCGGGCGTCCGCCGCCCTGCCCTCAGACGTCCGGACGTCAGTCGACTAGCCCCCAGACGTCCGGCGCGACTCACCTTGATGGTCTCGCGCAGTATATAGGCGATCTGCGCCTCGGCCAGAGCACGTCCGGCCTTGGTCAGCGACTGTGCCAGGTCGGTCACCGAGCCGCCATTGCAGAGCTGGTTACAGAACGGAAGTTAGTCAAACGACAATCGGACTGCACACATCCTGTCCAGACAAGCTTCACATAGTGAGCATGAAAAGGATGTATTCTGTTGGGATAATGAGGATTCCTGCACTCTAGAAACCTAATTGTTGCACCCATGGTCCACAGAAATAAATAATCACTTCCTTAACAAACAGCATAATTAAGTTAACCTTGCAACTAATTTATAGGCGTCGTAAACAGCATATGCGAATAATTACATGACAACATTATCAGCACTTGTTTTTGCTCCTACGCTGTTCGTCGCGCCACCCAGCAGTGGAGAACGATTCCCCCTCTCATGTTCTAAGAAACCCGCAAGCAACAGGAAACTTTGTGTATATATAGGGAGTGACCAGAGGAATTCCAGTGATAAAATCCAAAACTTCACACAGGTCCACGCCGTCCAAGAACATCGAGCGCAACGTTCGAAGACCTACCATGCGGGATGCTATTTCATTATATTTGGTATGATTTGAAATTATTCATGACGATATTGGAGACGGCTTGAACTGCTTGATAACAAAATCGTTACAAAACAAATGTAACGCGAAGTAAGCTCAGGCTAGGTATCAACATAAACACACTATTAGTGCATGCACTTCGTTGATTGTGTGATTCGAACGTTTTCTCGAACGTAAAGGCCGATATCTCACCAAGCGACGTTCGACATTGAAAATTATTTTGATATGCTTTATGTGGTTCACTTTATAATTCGTTGTCGAAACATCCAGCCATGAGGAAAAACAGGCGGTGGTGAATCTTTCTCGCACCTGCTTTGTGAGTGTCTATGCTAATCGTATGTAGATAGCCGTCGTGAGAGAAAACAAATTACTTATGCTCTAATGCGTCGGGAAGGTTTCTGAAACCGGAACAACATTAGCGGCCGAAAGGTGTCCGTGACACTCGTACGCGAATCCCAAACCCGAACAGCATTACCAGCCGAAAGGTATCCGCGACACCTACACGCGAGTCCCAGACTGATGACTATTGGCTTTCCAATGAGCGTTGCTGAAAAGAGTTCATATTCATGTATATGTGCTAATTCGCACTCATCTGGCAGTCCGTCCCAGACGCTTCCCCGCTGAACAGTTGGAAGATTGCCCAGCGTCTACCAAGAGCGCATGTCGAGGCGCGTTGTGACACAGACAGTGGCGCGACCACGAGAGCTAGGTGTGGAGTACCATCTCCGGCAGCGACCAGCACAAAATGAGCTGTCAGCTTTCTAACGGCGTCGAACAATGCCGCGGTAGACATGGACTCAGGCGAGGCAAAAACAAGCGTACCGTCCCGCGCGCGGCTGCGAGACAAGAGCTAACCAAAGCGTTGGCACACCGCCGACACTTTCTTCCAGGGCACTGCTGGCTGCCGCTCTACAGCAAGATAAGGTGCATCTCAATTGAAGCTGTTTTTGCGTGACAGTAAACAAAGCTGCAACATCGGCCACGGATTGTGACATTAGTACCATAAGGCTGTCCGATTGCACAATTTGACAGGGTAGTGTGGCATCTTCCTGGTCGCTACTTAATTCCTTTCCTTTCTCATTTCCTCTTACTCATTCCCTCTCCTGTTCCCTTACCGTTCCAAGCATAAATCCACCAAATTTTTTATCCTGCTTCCAATGCTCCCAGATATTCATCTCGCCCCGATCCTCCTCGTATCTCCCTAGCACTTTGCGCGACTAATCCCCCGTTCTCATCAGCTTTGTCCCTTTCTCCGAACTTTCTCATTGCCTACCCATTCCCTAGCCCGTACTTCTATCCCAGCCTCTTTTCCTTGTTTCTCTCCCCGCTCCCCCTCTCTCTCTCTCTCTCTCTCTCTCTCTCTCTCTCTCTCTCTC